>JBAMJV010011728.1:0-18359 GCA_037951105.1 Echinarachnius parma
GGTTATTCATAAGGACCGTTATTCATAATGTGAGATGAGGGTCGCTATTCATAATTCACATTGAGGTTCATTACTCATAAGGACCGCTATTCATAATACAAAATCGGGGTCGCTATTCATAAACATGAAGAAGGGGCGCTACTCATAATTGATATTGGGGGTCACTACTCATAAGGGTCGCTAGTCATAATACGAGAAGAGGGTCGCTACTCATAATACGGAATGAGGACCGCTATTCATAATACGAGAAGAGGGTCGCTAGTCATAATACGAGAATGGGACAGCTACTCATAATACGCAATGAGGACCGCTATTCATAATACGAGAAGAGGGTCGCTAGTCATAATACGAGAGTAGGACCGCTACTCATAATACGAAATGGGGGTCGCTGGTCATAATACGAGAAGAGGGTCGCTAGTCATAATATGGAATGAGGGTCGCTATATATTCATAATACGAGAAGAGGGTCGCTAGTCATAATACGAGAAGAGGACCGCTACTCATAATACTGAATGAGGACCGCTAGTCATAATACGAGAAGGGGACCGCTACTCATAATACGGAATGCGGACCGCTATTCATAATACGAGAAGAGGGTCGCTAGTCATAATACGAGAGTAGGACCGCTACTCATAATACGAAACGGGGGTCGCTAGTCATAATACGAGAGTAGGACCGCTACTCATAATACGAAATGGGGGTCGCTAGTCATAATACGAGAGTAGGACCGCTACTCATAATACGAAATGGGGGTCGCTAGTCATAATACGAGAAGGGGACCGCTACTCATAATACGAAATGGGGGTCGCTAGTCATAATACGAGAAGGGGACCGCTACTCATAATACGGAATGAGGACCGCTATTCATAATACGAGAAGAGGGTCGCTAGTCATAATACGAGAAGAGGGTCGCTAGTCATAATACGAGAAGAGGACCGCTACTCATAATACGGAATGAGGACCGCTGGTCATAATACGAGAAGGGGACCGCTACTCATAATACGGAATGAGGACCGCTATTCATAATACGAGAAGAGGGTCGCTAGTCATAATACGACAGTAGGACCGCTACTCATAATACGAAATGGGGGTCGCTAGTCATAATACGAGAAGGGGACCGCTACTCATAATACGGAATGAGGACCGCTATTCATAATACGAGAAGAGGGTCGCTAGTCATAATACGAGTGTAGGACCGCTACTCATAATAACAAATGAGGGTCGCTAGTCATAATACGAGAAGAGGGTCGCTAGTCATAATACGAGAAGAGGACCGCTACTCATAATACGGAATGAGGACCGCTGGTCATAATACGAGAAGGGGACCGCTACTCATAATACGGAATGAGGACCGCTATTCATAATACGAGAAGAGGGTTGCTAGTCATAATACGACAGTAGGACCGCTACTCATAATACAAAATGGGGGTCGCTAGTCATAATACGAGAAGGGGACCGCTACTCATAATACGGAATGAGGACCGCTATTCATAATACGAGAAGAGGGTCGCTAGTCATAATACGAGAGTAGGACCGCTACTCATAATACGAAATGGGGGTCGCTAGTCATAATACGAGATGATGGTCGCTACTCATAATACGGAATGCGGGTCGCTAGTCATAATATGAGAACAGGATCGCTACTCATAATATGGAATGAGGGTCGCTAGTTATAATGTGGAGTGAATGGTGCTATTCATAATGTGAGAAGAGGACCGCTACTCATAATACGGAATGAGGGTCGCTATAGTCATAATATGGAGTGTGGGGCGCTAGTCATAATATAATGATTATAATTGTGTCATGACATTATTTCATCTATTCCAATTACAGTGATCCATATAAGTCGCGCATCCCAACTATTATCATCGGTTGTGTTTTTCTTATAATGTCGGGTTACTTTGAATTAATTTTCATTTGAAAGAGAAACACAAACACACATACATACACACACACACACACACACACAACACACAAATACACACGCACACACACACTCACGCACACACTTGCATCACGTTTAACCATTTCCCTCAGCCTCTTCGTCCGCCATAATTTATCAATCCACAGGCAAACATTCAACATCAACTAATGAAGAAAGGTGGTTGAAACAATTTCATATAAAACAAATTTATATGCAAATGGCAGTAAGAAGATCAATGATTTTGCTTTACATTATCATATCCTGCAAATGATTCATATGCTGATCAATTTTATCATGAAAGTGGCATTTAAAATGTTTTGAGTAATAACAGTATAACAAGGTTGGGTTACCTAAAAGCACACCTTTATATTTTTATTGGAAGCGGATTGATAACAGGCATTTTACTTCGTTATTTGTAATTTTGTATACCTTTCGAGCATGGTGGGGTTATAGCTATTAGTTTGTAATATTACTTAGCAGGTTTGGATTACTAAAGTTCAGCCTTACACAAAATGTACTACCCCTTTAAACACACTTGAAAAGTGTGTCTTAATTGCCATCATGTGTACTAATATTTATTTGATCATCTAAAAACTGTGTCAAGAACAGAGATGTATGGCCCTTAGCAAACAGAAAAAAAGCAATCTCTTTAGAAATTAATGCTTTAAGGGCAATGAAACCCAAACAGAATGTTGCTTTCATAGTCTTGAAGAGATTAAAAGGACAGTTAGAGCATAATCGGGCAAGAAACAAGGAAACTACGGCTTTTTGAAGGGTCTTTCAAGGTTTCTGCAACATTATGCAGTTATCATGGTTATCATGCAAACAGGAAGTTAACAGCAAGTTGGAAAACATATTTTACATAGAATCTCAAGGTCATGATTGTGCCAACATTGATTTAAACTGTTTCATAACTACAGAAAAGTAAACATTCAACAATTACATATCCCTGAAAATCTGAAAAGATGTCCAGCATGTGTATTCCAAGAACAAGGTTTTGTTGAAAGTATTGTAACGAATTGTCTTTTGACGGACAGAATCGTTATGGGATGAAGATGATGATGAATATAATGGATGTCTGGATGGCCGAGGTTATATAGTTCTAAATCACAATCATAATCACATGCACTCTGTAAAACACGTTCCACAAGCTTCGATGTAAAGATAACAGTTGGCGAGAGTTATTCGGTTATTCGTTTATTCTTCCATAAACAACTTCGTACAATTCCATGACAAACGGGACTAACTATAACTTACTAACTTCTAACAGGACTAACTTCGCACTGGAACCGTCTCTATAACTTAGCTCTCAAATCACAACCGAACTTAATGACTGACTGACTTGTACTGCACGAAACTCAACTAACAACTTAATCACCGAATGAACTATGAACCCCGAATGAGAGAAATGTCGAAGTATATATAGGCCAGAGGACAAAGGATGACATCTATAAAGACACTGACTAAGAGGGAAATTAATGCAACAAAAGACGGCCTCTAGTGACTTGACATTACAACACTTCTTAGAAATACACCTATAAACATTGCAGGGCAATAAGATTAAGCTAACGGTGAACATCTAAAGTAAGGGTCAAACACAATAGAGGATATCTGCAGGTAGATGCGAGGTTCATGACTAAAGAATTAAGGACATGGTAACACTGATTATAGACATCAAAGTATAACACCGCTCTTGAGAGAGGAGGGTTACAAGGAAAGAAGGGCATACAAAGATACAAAGTTAAGATGAGAGACAATAGATGAGCAAACGGGGGAAACACATAAAAGCGATGGTATATGAATGGCATTGTAAGGTGAGGATTAAGTGGGAACCAACTCACACGGTTTAAGTGGGTTGAAGTTGCTGGTTGGTAAACAGCGCAAAAACAAAGAAGTAACAGACTACATGGGGAATATAGAGGTCAGTGACTGGGTCCAATACTAATTGCAACACTATTAAATGCATGTATCTACATTCGTAACAATACCTCCCACTTTGAAAAATCTCACTGTCCTCAGTGAGGAAACAGCGGAAATATAATTATCGTAACAAGGAATAACCTTTTAGTTAACAAGTCAAGTTCAAACGATCGATACTCCAGTTCACAAAAAAAAACACGTCAATATCGACTATACAATATGTCGAAGTACAAGCTAACACTAAAATACGAAAATAAGCTACAATAACGCATAATTAAAACCAAATATAAGATAAAATAACTCTTAAGAAATAAATTTGATCGAAGCAGAAGAAGAAACAAAATAGACGGATAGGGTGAGAGAAGGAAAACATAGATTCATAGTCAAAGAAATGAAAACCAATAATAACCCAATACAACCATTAACCGAAATATGACATATTCACAACATCTACAAATATCAACACTACACTATATAAGCAGCTAACTACATCTACACAAACAACAATTCAGTCACAACAACCAAAGGAAGTGTCCGCAAATTCCTACAACTAACCAAAACGACATGCACAAATCCCCTCAATTAAAATGAATATAACTTAGCATCAAACAAAAACTCTAGCACATGTACAAACAAATATTAATAGGCACAAAAATAAAATGAACCACCTCTCCCGATGTAAGTGGAGGTAACAAAGGCGAAATAGGAAAACCAGGCGGGTCTGCACAGAGCGTGAGAAACAGAGGGGAGAGACAAATACAAAGGAAATAACGGTAAAGGAAACAATGAGAGATATAGATTCTATAGATATAGATTATAGAGAGGAAGAGAGGAAGAGGGTGGCGCGTAAACAAAACTGAAACCTATACACACTAATACAACACCGTGCTACGACAACTAAACCAATAAACACCGACTTAAACTTAAAGAACTACCACAAACTGAAATTTCTACACGACTATTAACACAGTACCAGCATATATTTAAAATATAAGTACACTGTAAATACATAATCAACCATATGTGTACATCCCCAAAACAGTTACCGATAATCAAATCCAGCGATAGAGAATAAGACCATCGTAAGACAACTTAGTAAAGTTATCAAAACAGCTCAGTACCATGCAATCTCATGAAGCATGAGAAAAGCAAATTAGATGCATTAATCCGCAGTCCCATTATTAACGCGGTAACACTAACGGTAAACCAGAACACAACTCTGAAAACAAAAATATAAAACCCAAGTTAACAAAGATCACTGAACCAAGTAGAAAAAAGGGGACAAAATGCGAGACAGAGAACATCAGATAAAGAGGTGTGAAAGCGGGAGCTAGGATACAAATAAGAATAGTAAAGAAGTAAAGAAATCTTAATCCTAGACGTGAAGAAGAAAAAGAAAGAAAAAAAAAAGTTCAGCTAACCCATGAATTCAATGACCAACTTGCTAGTCAACATGGTCAGGCAACAAAATCTGCCCAAAATGAAAAAAAAATAAAAATATAGCAAACAAAATCGAGTCCTAATTTAAAAGAAATAAGGGTAACATCAAATGCCATTACACACAAAAAATATAGAATGCAACAACAAAAATAACAGCATCTTATCTTAAAAAGGGGTAAAAGTGAGGAGTAAACATACTTCATCATACATCGTATATACGATTACATACTCCTTATACATCATTACTTGCCAACATTGTTAACTATTGAACTATTTTGTAATTTAAGACGCACCTTGATGTGTACTCGATTAGCGTCCATCAAAAAAAAAATAATAAAAATACTAACACCAGGCAGCGATTTGTAATTATCAATATTCCTTCTGAGATGGACATAAATAAGTTCAAAAGAAGCCTATTTCCAAAAAAAAAAAAAAATGAGAAGAGAAAAAAAAAATGGGGGGGGGGGGGTAACTAGATTGTTAATTGAAAGTATTTAATTTCAACTTTGAGGTGCTATATCACTACCAATTTTGCGAGTAATATTATTTCAAGTATGATCATTAATCCTAAAACAAGGGGGTCTATTTATTAATCAGTTCCTAATAGAAGGCCAGTCGCGCCGGTGGCTTCTTATTCCGCTCAGACTTTCGGAGCATGGTCAAGTCTTTTGGATTTGTCTGCGTCGAAGTCGTCCGCCGGTTTTCATTCCTGCCTGAGTCCTTCACTTTTCGCGAAAGGTTTGCCGCCCAAGATGGCATCTCGCTGCTAGTGTAGGGTTTCAAGCGGTCGTGATGTAGGATTCTGGGTTTTCCCTTCGGCTTGGACCTTATCTCGAATATGATGTCACCGAATCTCCGTGTGACAACACAAGGTCCAACCCAATGAGCCGCTTTTAACTTAGGTGAAAGTCCCTTTTGTTTCGTCGTGTCTAGATGGTATACGAAGTCTCCTATATTGTACGTATTCACGGACAATCGGGCATCGTAGTCCTTCTTTTGTCTCGCCGACGCTCCACCGAGATGTTCCCTCGCCAGACGAGACGCTTGCGTCATCGTGTCTACGACCTCCGCAGCGTACTCATGATGGCGGTCGTCCTCGGGATCGTTTGCCGGTCGGTCGATGCCCAGCGCGACTTCGATGGGGGTCCGAACTTCTCGACCAAGCATTAGAAAGTTTGGCGAGAAACCAGTGCTCTCGTGAACGGTACTGCGATATGCGGCGGTCAAAAGCGATAGATTCTCGTCCCAATCATCCTGTTTCTTGTCAACGAATGAGGCGATCATGTTAACAAGGGTATGGTTGAATCGCTCAATCATACCGTTGGACGATGGATGATAAGGCGTCGTTCTGGTTTTGGTTATTTCCAACAATTTGCAAACGTCCTGGAACAGGTTGGATTCGAAGGTTTTCCCTTGATCAGAATGCATTTCGAAAGGTGTACCAAACCTAGAAATGAACTCGCGGACGACCACGTTGGCGACAGTGCGTGCAGTCTGATCAGGGATACCGTAGGCCTCGATCCATTTCGTAAAGGTGTCCCCTACGACAAGCACATATCGGTTCCCTCCGTTGCTTACCGGGAAGGGACCCATGATATCGAGCGCGATCCGGTCCATCGGTGAACCGGAACGGTAATCACCAAGTGGCGCTCGTGGTTTTGAGGTCGGACGTTTTCTCACACCACATGTTGGACAATTCGCGATATAGAGCCTACCCGATTCTTTCATGTTGAGCCAGTAAAAGCTACGGTGAATTTTACTGTATGTCTTTTTGATTCCCAGATGGCCAGACATCACAGCAGAGTGATTTAATTCCAGGACTCGACCTCGAAGTGGCTCTGGGACAACGAGTTGTAGTCTCGACGTCACTTTGTGATTTGTGTCGTGTCGCTTGAATAATAGGCCATCCACTAGTTGCAGCTGTTTCCATGACAGCCATAGATTTCGTACTACAGGACTTTTGTCGTGCACAAGTTCTCGATCAGGCCTAGTCGATGAACTTTCTAACCATTGCACAACGATACCGATGTCGACGTCATTTTTCTGCATAGCAATTAATTCAGCACGGTCAAAGTTGTTGAGATCGACTTCCTGCTGCCCGGAAAGAGATCCAGCGACGGCACCTTGGTCAGAGGCGCAGGGCAGGTTACCATTTTCTTCAACATTAACACTATTGCTATGATGCGGAGCTCTCCTCCGCGACATCGATGCATGATTCACCTTTCTAATTAACGGGGGTTTCCATAACCCTTCACAACAAAGCACATCCTTTATAAGGCACAACACGCGAATGCCTAACACGACTAATGCACTGCATACAGCAATGCAAGTAAATCCAATCAATAATCCAGGGTACAGTACACCAATGAGCACCCCGAGTACGAAGCTGACGACGAGCATCACTATCACCGCGAATTTGTGAAGCTCTATGCAGCTCCCAGCTTTTTCATCACCATCGGTCTCATTTCGGCTACCAGTACGCTTGCTTTTCACGGATGGATGGGCACTACTACCAGGTCGCACGGCGTTGATCTTCTTCGAAGACAGGGGCACGATGTCGTCCTCCTCAAAGAAATCGGACCATTCGCGATGTCGACGTTGGCAAGTGGTGCATCCTCCACATGGCAGCTCATTCACAATCGAAGTATTGTCGTAGCACTCACATGTTTCTGGATCGCATGTGATGCGGGACATGGCATCAGCGTTACCATGCTTTTTGCCTGCCCGGTGCTCGATGTCGAAGTCGAACTGAGATAGAATCTCAATCCAGCGCGCCATTTGATCAGTCGGCTCTCGGAAAGACATTATCCAGCGCAAAGATGAGTGATCCGTCCGGACAAGAAATTTTCGACCGAGCAGGAAATGTCGAAAATGGCGGACGAACGAGACGACGGCAAGCAACTCACGACGGGTTGTACAATATCGACGTTGAGTTCGTGTGAGCGACCGGCTTGCAAAGGCAACAGGCCGCTCAATCTCCTGCTGTTTCGTTTCATCCCACTGCATCTGCGAAAGAACTGCGCCGATACCGGTCCCTGATGCGTCAGTATCCAAGATAAACATTCCCTGGTCGTTGGGGTACGCCATCACGTTGTCGCTCACGATGGCGACCTTTGGTCTTGGAAAGCAGTCTCGCATTCATCTGACCATAAGAATCGCTGCGACTTTTCTAGGAGCTTGTTGAGTGGGGCTGCAATGGAAGAGAATCCTCGAATAAACCGGCGATAGTATGAGCATAATCCAAGAAAAGATCGAACGTCGCCCACCGTCGTTGGAGTCGGCCAGCTTTGGACTTTGCTTACCTTCTCGGGGTCGGGTCTTATTCCTGATTCACTAACCACATGACCGAGATAGGCGACTTCAGACTGGAACAAATGACACTTACTTGGTTTCAATTTGAGTCCAGCACTACCAAGTCGTTCGAGAACTTCATTAAGGCGGTCGACGTGTTCGTTGAACGTCGAACCCATCACGATGATGTCGTCCAAGTACAAAATTAGTGTCTTCCATTGCAGTCCTTTCATGAGTAAGTCCATGGCGCGTTCGAATGTGCTCGGCGCGTTGCACAAACCGAACGGCATAGTCACGTATTCGTAGTGGCCGGTGCGTGTACTGAAGGCAGTCTTCGGGCGGTCATCTTCCTTGATCTCGATCTGCCAGTAACCAGACCGGAGATCGAGTGTTGAAAAGATTTTCGCCCCACCAAGGCAGTCAAGACAGTCTTCTATCTTTGGTAAGGGGTATGCATCCTTCTTCGTCACATCGTTGAGTTTCCGATAATCTACGCATTGCCGAGTGGTTCCGTCTTTCTTCTTCACGTAGACCAGCGGACTCGACCAGGCGCTCGTTGACTCACGGATAATACCTCCCTCGAGCTATGCATTGATTATCTTTTCCTCCTCCCCTTCAAAAGCTCTGGGAGGTCGGCGGGGTCGTTGCTTGATAGGTGCAGCGTCGCCGGTATCGATTGTATGCTGCACTATTGAAGTACGACCATTGTCCGTAGATGATGTCGCAAAGGTCCCTTTATGTTTTTGAAGTAGCTCGGCAAGACGACCACGCTCAGAAGAATCAAGGTCCAAACAACTCCGCTCGTAGAGTGCCTTTAAATCATCGGGCCAGTCACCACTTCCACTCTCACCATCATGGTTACTGACCTTCACTCCATTTATGCGAGCTGTTTTCCCAGGCTTCTCTCCGTCATCATCGGGGTCGTAGATGTCCGTCACCGTCTGAATAGAGGCTATCCGCGCACCTGCGTAAACCTTCACATCCTCGTCACGGGTGTTGACAACGCGAACGGGTAGGTCGATATCTTTGCGTGAAACATCAACAAGACAATGGGCAACATGTAACGGTATGTTACTTTCCTTGACAGGCACAGGCTCAATGATAGCGTAATTAGATCCAACTTTCTTTTCAAATTCATTCACTTTGCCACGAACAATGTATTCCGAGTTCGCTGGAATAACTGTATCACATTTCACAAACACAGCATAGCTGGCAAACTCCGATTTGAGTTCAATTGGAAACAAGCGGCCGTTGATTCGGAGCCCTCGCCTGGCTTCCAGGGTGCAGTTGAAATGATGAAGAAAGTCAAATCCAATAAGTCCATCATCAGAAATATCGGCAACATATGCATCCCACTTGAAGGTTTCAGAGTCAATATTCACGTCAATCTCAATTAATCCATGGACATTGAGGAGCCCACTGTCAGCAGCTTGCAGTTGAATATTTTCCTCTAGGGGCTGCAAAGTAGGTCGCGAAACATCAGGTATGGATGCATACAGTTTGGATGAAATGACAGTCACGGCGGCGCCGGAGTCGACCAACAAATTTGCATTAGCGCCATTAATAGTTACATGCATAAGTGCAGAAATTCCAGAACATTCACTTATCCTTATCACTTTGTTGGGCGCAGCTGTTGGTTGGGCCGAACCCTGGTCGTTGGGGCTGGCCCGGGCTAGTTTCCCGATGGCTGGTCCATTCGCGGAGGTAGTTGCTGTCTCGATGGTGGGTATGATGGCTGCTGCTGCTGGGATGGCGAAGTCGGCGTCCACGACTGCGAAGCTTGTGGGGCTGGCGGCGTCCATGGCTGTGATGCTCGTGGGGCTGACGGTGCCCACGGCTGAGTGTAGGGCTGCTGTTCACGTCCACACCTTTGCTCCTGAGGCGGTGAATAGGGACAGTTACGTGCGAAATGTCCAACCTCGCTGCAGTTGTAGCAGCGTAATTCATACCGACGACCCTGTCGATATTGATCACGACCCCGATCACGATCACCACCTCGATTATTGCCATGATTACTGCCTCGCGCTCGCTCCGATCCATGTTGTTTCATGAGCAATGTTACTTCGCTTAGTTTATTTCCCATGTCTAGCAACTGTTGTTCGAAGTTCGCCAGGCGTTCATCTGTGACTTCAGGCGTGGTCGTCATTGATACTGCTCGAATGGGACGATGACTATTCCTGCTGGATTCCTCTTTTAAGTGGATAAAACGCTCGGCGATTTCCCGTGCTTGCTGTAGATTCCTCGGCTCATGCATGCCGATCATCATGGCCATATGTTGATCGCATAGTCCTCGAAGAAAATGGCGTGTGGCGATCGTGTCAGTCGTCGCCGTCCGCGGTCGGGTATCCGAAAGTGGTGAGTTTGCGGATGTCGGCTGCATAATCCGCTATCGTTTCTTTGGGCCCCAGTCTTCGTGTCTCAAGTTCGGACACGAACGAAGCTGCGGTTTTCCTGTCCGCGAACCGATTACTCAAGGCAGCGGTTAACAAGTCAATATCGCCAACGACGTCAACGCCGAGTTGCTGGAACGCGAAGTCGGCAGCATCTCCGCGAAGGCAGGCAAGCAGTCGAAATCTTTGTTCCTGCTTGTCCCACTGACATGTTGCTGCCAAACTCTTAAACGAAAATATGAAACTCTCCCATGGCCTCTTCCCGTCAAATTGTTCTTGATGCGGTAACTGAACTGCGACCTGATGTCGATGGGGCTTGAAGACAAATCGCTCTTGTTCACTGTCCTCAGTATCTGTTACAACTGGTAATTCCTTTGCTGGGGCTCGTGGCACCGCCGACATAGCTTGTTCAAGTTGTTCCTTCATTTCTGCTACTAAACTAAGCGCCTCCGCAATTTTGTGTTGGTCTTCTTTTCGCCCTTGTAGCGCCTTCGTAAGTTTGTGTTGGTCTTCTTTTAGCGCCTGTTGGTTATCTTTTAGCTCTTGTCGGATATCGTTAAGCTCTTGTTCGAGTTCCGCTTTTCTCCTCTTTGGCGACATGGTTGATGGCACGTGTTAAAGTCTCGAACCCCACTTCTGACACCAGTGTAACGAATTGTCTTTTGACGGACAGAATCGTTATGGGATGAAGATGATGATGAATATAATGGATGTCTGGATGGCCGAGGTTATATAGTTCTAAATCACAATCATAATCACATGCACTCTGTAAAACACGTTCCACAAGCTTCGATGTAAAGATAACAGTTGGCGAGAGTTATTCGGTTATTCGTTTATTCTTCCATAAACAACTTCGTACAATTCCATGACAAACGGGACTAACTATAACTTACTAACTTCTAACAGGACTAACTTCGCACTGGAACCGTCTCTATAACTTAGCTCTCAAATCACAACCGAACTTAATGACTGACTGACTTGTACTGCACGAAACTCAACTAACAACTTAATCACCGAATGAACTATGAACCCCGAATGAGAGAAATGTCGAAGTATATATAGGCCAGAGGACAAAGGATGACATCTATAAAGACACTGACTAAGAGGGAAATTAATGCAACAAAAGACGGCCTCTAGTGACTTGACATTACAACACTTCTTAGAAATACACCTATAAACATTGCATGGCAATAAGATTAAGCTAACGGTGAACATCTAAAGTAAGGGTCAAACACAATAGAGGATATCTGCAGGTAGATGCGAGGTTCATGACTAAAGAATTAAGGACATGGTAACACTGATTATAGACATCAAAGTATAACACCGCTCTTGAGAGAGGAGGGTTACAAGGAAAGAAGGGCATACAAAGATACAAAGTTAAGATGAGAGACAATAGATGAGCAAACGGGGGAAACACATAAAAGCGATGGTATATGAATGGCATTGTAAGGTGAGGATTAAGTGGGAACCAACTCACACGGTTTAAGTGGGTTGAAGTTGCTGGTTGGTAAACAGCGCAAAAACAAAGAAGTAACAGACTACATGGGGAATATAGAGGTCAGTGACTGGGTCCAATACTAATTGCAACACTATTAAATGCATGTACATGTATCTACATTCGTAACAGTATCATTTGTACTTTTTCTTTTGCAACTGCCTGACTTTAATCACATCCTTGTAATAAATAATATGCATACCAAATACTTCCCAAACACACATATGGTAGTTCACTGAGTTATTACATGCCTGTCTATAATAACTCACGAATTCATTTGCACAAATTCTCATCAGTGGATCAACTCAAGTCCGGGCTTAAAAGGAAGAAATCACCAGCGATCAATTCAACCATTCACTATCCCATCGATGGTAGTCATGTTCCACCATAATATATATTTTCATTGTTTCTTTTCATTATTCCCACACTCCCTCTAGTACTGCCTAGACATCAGGACAAAGAGTCACTTGAAATCCAATCATAATTTAGTCGGTCACCAGTAATATTGTGTCCTAGTGGATTATCCAGGACACTATATTAATGCAGTGACCGATTATACTATGACAGGAATGACCCATAGTCCTGGAGTAGACTGACTAGAGGAATTGGTTGAATAATGTAAAGAAACAATTGAATATCTACTATCAATGGGCTAGTGAAATTTTACAGGTGTCAAACGGTTTAACCAGTTGCTGGGAATGTCTTCCTTTTAAACATGTGGTAAAGCTGAGCCACTGATGAGAATTCGAGCCGTTATGATACACTTTTCACGGTCACTTGAACACCAAGTAACACAATTCTGGGCTTATAAACATATCTATATTTCAAACATTATTTATCTTCACAATGTAATAGTCACATTTTTCAAATTTTGCAAAATTGTGTACATGTTCTTCATTTTACAATTTTGTAAAATACAAAGCAGTATACATGTCTTTAATACTAGATATACTACTCATTGCGGAAATGGTGTCGTTAATATTATCGATGATGATATTCGTTTGTCTCGCAATTTATGGTCAACAAGGAACCTAAAGATCATGACGTTTCGCGCGCCGCTGCAACACTTCGTCAGGTAATATGCAAGCAAATTTATACCCTACGGTCGGTTCCAGTGCACTGGAGCTGACCGTAGGTTATAAATCCTTATCGATATTATTAACGACAGTATTTCTATTGTTGCGTCAAACTTACTTTATGAACTTGAAATCAGTACGTTTTAACATGATACAAATTTGGCGCAAGAATTCACAGGCAAATAAATGTTCACATCTTACACCTACATGACTGTTTGTGGCATTACAATATTGTTCACAAATACGAGGCGATGACGGACGGACCGACGGAGGACGGACGCAATTTTGACCCCTAAAGCCCGGCGCAGACAGAGCCAACTCGACCCAATCCGACTGGTTTCAATCAGGCTAGAGTTGGGCCCGGTCGGTCGGACCCGATTCATTGTGTTAAATCGGCCCCAACTGGCATCCGACCGTCTCTCGACTGGCATAATGTGTTTCGCGAGGCACTAAAAACTGAGCCGATCCGAATGAAAAACAGTCGAATCGGGTCGAGTCGGCTCTATCTGGAGAGGGCTTTAGTCTACCTCCACCTCGGTGGGCTCGACAAAATGTACCCTTTTGCAGAAAATATAAGTATATAGTACAAACAAACTCAAAAGTCAGACTATACGTCAGACTTCTATAGGACAGAAAGCTAGGGTTTTACTGCACATATACACTATATTACCTTGAGTTATCTTATTACATGTAAGACAAATCCCAAACTAATTAGTGAATGATAGGGATGGATGGGAATATTTCTTACTACAAAAAGCAAATTCTAATGAAACAATATCACAACAATGTTAAAATAGGCCTCATTTTGTAAGTGTAGGTCCATTTTTAATTTTTTTTTAAATATAAAGTGCATAATTGAACAATAGCCCTCAAGAGCATCTTAAGAGCTCTTAAGGGCCAATCAATTGGTTCACAGCAGCTCAAACGAAATGAATATTTAAAAAAAGAATTATAAAGAATAATTAAAATAGAATAACAAATATAATCTAGTTAGACAAGAGGTATTCATGTGCACGGCCTTTGAAGGATTGGAGACCCACATTCGTAATATTGCCAACAACATGGTCAGGGAGAGAATTCCATATTCGGACAGCACAGTGGATAAAGCTTCTGTCCAAGGAGTATGTCCTAGCTTCAGGGGTAGTGACTGCGTGGTCGGGCATGGATGAACTTAACCGAGTCACGCGCCGTCTTTCCAACGGAGGGGGCGGGGGGGGGGGGGGGGGGGGGGGGGGGAGCAAGTTGGCCATATCTTGAGGGCAGGTTGTGGTGTGCATTTTGTAAAATGCTGATACTGCTGCTATGTTTCTTCTGTGTGACAGATTGGGAATGGACAATTGAGTACGGGCAGTAGTCTCATCAACACCTATGATTTTTAGGGCCTTCTTCTGGATATTGTCTAGTTGGCTGAGAGTGGTTGGAGATTCGTTAATCCAGCACAAACAAGCGTACTCCATGATGCTGCGGACTTGTGCTTTGTAAACAGTGGATCTGCCTTTGTAGTCCAGCTTCCTGGTAACTCTCCTCAGAGCACCTAGTTTTTGACCAGCTCTGGAGGCAACAACTGTAATATGTTTTGACCATGTCAGCTTACTATCAAAGGTGACGCCCAGGATTTCAAGCTCATCCCTGGTGGCAAGTAGACATTCTCCAAAGTAGATGTTTGGTTTTGACGGAATTCGCTTCCTTGATAATTTCATTGACTTGCATTTACTTGGCTCAAACGTAACTTTCCATTTGTCAGCCCATGATCTAATAATCCTTAATATTGTTCTTGAAATTAAATCCACCATCTATTCATTATGAATGTTTCCATTCTAAATACAATTTGGAATTAAAGGGTTATGAAATATTGATGACAGATTATTGAACTGTGTTCAATGAAGATTTTGTTCAGATATTTCATGAACTCAACTAGACAGATCTTTGACTATGCCCAGCCGAAGATGCCTCCGCCATTGTGATTTTGTTACGAACAATAATTTAATTTGACCTTTGGCCTAGTTACATCCCTTTCGATCTAATCAGTCCATCGATCGCCCCTCAATATAAATGCATGGGCCAAGTTTACTGGCAATCTGTCAACCAATTACAGAGAAAGCACAATAAAGACCTGTTTTGGGAATATAATGAACCCTGTAACCATGACCTGATGACCTCAAAATCAAATCTCTTACATGTTAATCTTTCGTTAAGATTCAAATATGTACACAGTATGGTGCACAAATATGGCGCTGAGCTATTTTTAAATAAATGACTCCTTTGACCTTATGACCCCAAATATCATAAGTTCATTGGCTCGATCCTCAAGATACATAATGTGAACCAACTTTGATGGAAATCCGTCAACCGTTCTCAAATATCGCGATAACACTTGCCTCCGCAACCAAGCAATATAGGATATATATGGTTGACATGTTTTATTCACATGACCTAAACAAATACTTGAAAAGGTTCTAGTAACTTTGTTGACAAGTGCAAAAAGTGATGCGTGATTAATAAAATGTGAATTGGTCAGTGTGATCTGATATGTCCACAAAATAAGCAATAAAGCAAAGTGATTATGCACTAACTCAGTGCACTTACTTTGTACACGGCTTAACATCTCAACACTACACTCGTAATAACATTTGAATGAAATTGAAATAAAAAAAAAAACCCAAACCTGTCAATTACTTTTATTGTAAATATACAGTGGCGGATCTACGGGGGGGGGGGGGGGGGGGGGGGTTAGGGGGTTTAACCCCCCCCCCCCCCCCCCCCCCCCCTTGGAAAATGTATCAGTGAAAAAAAGTGAAAAAAAAGTGAAAAAAAATCACTTACGGGGGGTTCAAAATACCAAAAAATATTCGCCGCTTCGCGGCAAGTGGACGAAAGTGATAAAGAATCACTTACGGGGGTTCAAAATACCAAAAAAAAAATCCCCGCTTCGCGGCAAGTGGAAGATGCTCCGCATCGTCATTGGGTAAAACCCCCCCCCCCCCTTAGCAAAAAGCTAGATCCGCCCCTGATATAAATATGACAATGTATACGAGAACTACTAGAGTTCCAAGTAAGTGTTAAGGATTTTGATATTGTTGCTAGATCCCTTTAAAGGGGCCCTGCAACCCAAATATATGTTGACCTCTGTTCATCTGTATTAGTGTACACATTCAATATTTGTAAACGGTTTGACCCAAATATGTTTTGTATATTTGTAAACATTTTATCATTTATTTGTCTTCATGTTGCTAAGCCCCACCTCCTAAAAAAAACCTCCAGAGCAAATTATATTGTTGACCTGCAGTGACATCATTTGTCAATCACTGGTCAGCTACCATGAGATTAACAGAAGATGAAAGTACAAAACCAGTGATTGACAAATGATGTCACTGCAGGTCAACAACAGAATTTGCTCTGGAGGGTTTTTTAGGAGGTGGGGCTTAGCAACATGAAGACAAATAAATGATAAAATGTTTAAAAATATACAAAACATATTTGGGTTAAACCGTTTACAAATATTGAATGTGTACACTAATACAGATGAACAGAGGTCAACATGTATTTGGGTTGCAGGGCCCCTTTAAGTTTGCAAAAGTGCATTAAAATGAAATTGTGTTTACATATGTAAAACATTTGGTGGTATTCTAACTAAAGGGGACAAATGCTATTAAACATTTTCGCTTACTGTTACTGATAAGTGCATGATATACCGTTACTTGTAGTATATCCTCCTGAATATCATTTATAAAGGAAATATTTTTTTGGAAAGCACTATTATCTGTTTTGTGCTGCAGGCTGTCAGGTTAGCCTCACACTGACAAAAGCGAACCACAAACATAGTAGCAGATTCAATAAATCCATGCTTAGTTCAAAATTTGCTTAAGTAAGTTTCATCAGTTTCTCATACAAAATTGCGCATTTAATGTTGTTAAAATAATGATTCGATAGAGATATCATCAACGACTTTTTAAAACCCTATTCTGATTTGTTTCAAAGTAGTCTTCGAGCATTTTTGTCTAAAAAGTCTAAATATCGCCCGGTGATTGCCGGTGCATGAAGAACATTTTGAATAAAAGTATATTTATGGATATTTCAGCGGTTTCTGAACCAATTTTGATCAAATAAAGTTTATTCTGTCATTAAAAGTGTATGATCTTCCAAATTTGACAGTCAGTTTTTCATTATCTCACAAAAAAATATCGGGGGGCACTTCGGGACGGGGGATGTATAATTTATTTATCAAAGATAAAAGGTTAATTAACCTTGTTATACAGGGAACGCCACCTTTCGCATGAAGCCTAACGGTCACAAAATCGTAGCTTATTCGATAATTTGGAACAGCTATTAATTTTAAAAATATTTTTCATATATTTTCAGTCCTGTGACCTTGAACATATGACCCCAAACTTTGATGGCTACATTGGCTCCCTAAGTAACATTCAGGTACCAAGTTTGACTGAAATCTGACATTTGGTTCTTGAGATTTTGCCATTACAGGATTTGTCGCATATATTGAGTCCTGTGACCTTGAACTTTGACCTCATGACCCCCCAAATCTAACCAGATCATTGCCACACCGACATGTACACTCATACCAAGTTTGAAAATCATCCGTCAACCGGTTCTTGAGATATCGCGAGAACAAGGCATTTTTGCACATATATATTGAGTCATGTGACCTTGACCTTTAACATCATGAACCCCAAAATATAAGCAGATCATTGCCACCCCAATATGTACACTCGTACCAAGTTTGAAATTGATCCGTCAACCGGTTCTTGAAATATCGCGAGAACGAAAACGGGACGGACGGGATGGACGGACAATCCAAAATCATAATG
>JBAMJV010011729.1:0-41833 GCA_037951105.1 Echinarachnius parma
AGTATAGCTGTTTCTGGCAAGCAATGCATTCATTCTTTTTTTATTGATATTTGAACTGTACATTTATATTTTTCTCTTTTTTAAAATTAATTTAAGATCACTTTTTAACTACATAATCTTTTTTTTTACTATTTTTTAATTAATTTGTATGCATCCTAATAATTTTTTTTTCTTCGATTTTATTGTTGTTTTAATTGCTTTATATTGTTTACATTGTAGTATTGTATCTTTTTCAATGATTTATTTTTCTTATACTGTCTGTTGCAATCTTATTTATACAAGCTCTTTCCATATGTATACGCTGCTTTCTTTGCATCATGTATTTTTATATTTTATATCCATATATTTATGGGGCCTTTATATGTCCCTTGCCACTGCCGTGTATGAACTACTTGCCTTAGATTATTATCTATCATTTGTTTTTGATAATTTGTAATTAGTTATGAGTTTTATTTTTGATAGTGATAATATAGAAGTAGATAGAGATAATATATTGCCGAATGAAATTGAAAATGATGCTATGTATGTTACACCCGATGATTTTTCAAGTTTATCCTCCGATACAATTTTCAGTAATTCACTTTCTGTCTTACATATAAATTGCCGTAGTTTACCTAAACATTATGACGATGTACAAAGTTTATTGTTATCCTTAAATTATTCTATTGATGTTTTAGCTCTAAGTGAAACATGGCTTGATGGTAATGTTATAAATGATATTTGTTTTACAGGATATAATATGGAGAATAATGCTCGAAAAGATAGAAAAGGTGGAGGTGTTTCAATTGCAATTAAAAATCACTTAAAATATATTATGCGTAATGATATTTCCGCATTTAATAATTCCTGTGAAAATATTTTTATTGAAATTTTAAAACCAGGGAAAAATATTGTTGTAGGAGCTTTTTATAGACCACCAGATCAATCAAAGGCAAATTTTATTGATGCCATGAGGCAAATTTTATGTAATCTTCATAAGGAAAAAAAGGAATGTATACTTCTTGGGGATTTTAATATTGACTTGATGAAACTTGATGTGCAATACTCTTGTAATGAATTTTTAGAACTATTTTATTCATTTTCTTTTTATCCACTGATAACAAAACCAACTAGAATCACAGATACCTCAGCCACTTTGATTGATAATGTTTTTACAAATAGTTCTTGCAATATTCTTTCCGGCATAATAACATGTGAGATCTCTGATCATTTACCAGTTTTTGCATTATTTGATTTTAAAGGTATTTCTAAAGAAGATCCTGTAATTTATAAACATGAGATTAATGATACAAATATAAAGCATTTTTCAGATGTTTTGCATGGTATTGATTTTGATCGCGCTTTGGATACTTTAAATGGTGATCCTAATTTTAAGTACACAAAATTTATGAAGATCTTTTCTGATGCATATAATCGTTGTTTCCCTATCAAAAGAGTCAAAATCAAAAAACGACATCAACCTTGCTTTACAAAAAAGTTGAAAAAAATGTGTTCTAAGAAAAATTGTTTATATAAGAAATACGTTAAAAATAAAACCGATCAAAGAAAAGAACGATATACTAAATTTCGGAATGGGTATACAAAAGAAATTCGGGCAGCAAAAAAACAATACTATTTATTAAAATTTCAAACTTTTAAGGGAAATATAAATAAAACATGGAAAATTATTAATCAGCTTTTTCAGAAAAGAAAAAAAACATGGATTCTTCTGTTTTTAATAGTGATGGTTCACTTATTTCTGACCCCCAACAAATTGCTGAAGGTTTTAATAATTACTTTAAAGATATTGGACAAAATATAGCAAATAGTAATGTTCATGCAAACACTCATTTTCTTCATTTTTGTACCAAAATAATACTCACAGTGCTTATTTTACACCTATTACTGAAAAGGAAATAATTGAATATACTTTGTCATTTAAGAATGGTAAAGCCCCTGGTTTTGACTCTGTTGATATTTCTGTAGTCAAGAAAATTATTCATTTGATATGTAAACCCCTGTGCAAGATTTTTAATTTGTGTCTTGAACATGGTATTGTCCCTACCGACTTGAAATTGGCTAAAGTTATTCCCATATATAAAAAGGGTCCTAAAGATATGTTATCAAACTACAGGCCAATTTCTTTACTTCCATTATTTTCTAAAATTTTTGAAAAATGCATTTTTTTTTCGCCTTTTGAATTTCTTGGATAAACATAAAATTTTATCTCCTAAACAGTTTGGCTTTAGAGCAAATCACTCAACTTCACATGCCCTTTTAAATTTTTTAATTCATGTCTCAAAAGCAATTGAAAATAATGAGATTATTGTTGGTATTTTTCTGGACTTTCAAAAGGCGTTCGATTCCATCAGTCATGATATACTTCTTTCGAAACTGAATCATTATGGTATACGTGGTATTACACTAGCCTTATTTCAAAGTTATTTGAGTGATCGCAAACAATTTACTGCTTTTAATCTGCATAATTCTTGCCAACAATTAATCAGTCTGTTGTGGCGTACCACAGGGATCGATTTTAGGTCCGCTTTTATTTTTAATATATATTAATGACTTACATACAGTATCCCCTTATTTGAATTTTTTATTATTTGCAGATGACACAAACATGTTTTATAAACATAAAAATGCTGATTCCTTGACTCAGATTTTAAATGTTGAATTGAAAAAAGTTAATGAATGGATAAAAGCAAACAAATTGCAACTGAATTATGATAAAACTCACATTATGGTATTTAATGCAGGTGGGGATAATATGAATAAAATTCAAATATGTATAAATGAAAATATAATAAAGCATGTCGACACAACAAAGTTTTTAGGTGTTACTATTGATAGAGATTTAAAGTGGAAAAATCATGTGTACGATATTTTACGTAAAACTTCTAAGATGATAGCAGTCATGAGTAAATTGAAAGATACTTTACCACAGAATGTTCTATTGTTATTATATAATTCTATGATATTACCCTACTTGTCTTATTGTAATATTATATGGGGATCCTGCAATAAATATTTACTTGATCGTATTTTATTCTTGCAGAAAAGGGCAGTTCGTATTATTTGTCACAAGCCATTTCTAAGCCACTCACGACCGCTATTTTTAATGTTAACAATTTTACCCATTAATTTATTGTATGAATTCCAGTTGTGTGTGTTTATGTACTCATTTTATAATAATTTATTACCAAAATCATTTAGCAATACCTTTCAATGTAATAGTGATGTTCACCACTACAATACTAGAACTGCTTCAGATATTCGTGCAATATATGGACGTAAATCCTTCTCAAACTCTATATTTTTATGCAAAGGTCCGTTATCATGGAATAGACTACCTATTGAAATTAAGCAGTGTAAAACCCTAAGCAACTTTAAAAGAAAGCTCAAATTATACTTAATGCTACAAATTTAGATGCAACACCATTTTTTTTTCTTTTTTTTTTCTCTCTTTCTTGTCTTAATAAATTTTAGTAATTACATTTTTAATTTTAATTTTTGTTGTTGTATGTATAGCTTTTATTCGCTTGCCCTGAGGATTGTCTATTTATAAGTTTCTTTGTAACTTCCAGACAATCCTTCCACTCTTCATATCTGTTCTTTTTTCTTTTTTATCCTGTGTTTATGTATTGTAATGTTATTTTGTATTATTGTATACTTGTACAAATGTATGCTATTGTTTTTATGAAAGTGGAAATAAAATTCAATTCAATACAATCAAGGAGTAATGAATAAACATGTATTATGACAATATGTATAATGAATACATAAAAATGAAAATATTTTTGTACAGAGCAAACAATTATTTACTAGTATACAAAATCATTATAAATGGAAGTTTTAAGCAAGATAATGTTGAATAGTTTGTTATAACTTTCTTACATTCCATACACAGAATGGAATATTAATAATCTTTTCTTACGTGTTTGCATCTGAGATTCCGGGCAAAATCAAAGATTCGTAAAAACAACAATTGTACATGTTTTCAAATCATTTGAAGTCTGATCGGTACTGAATTCAAACCCACTTAATATTCAGATCCATGTAAGCAAATTTTAAGTACAATTCTTTATCCCCTCACAAAAATAGTCAGGGGGGCGATTCATTACCAGAGGGGTCCGCGGAGAAAATGACCTTCCAAATATCTAGTAAACGAGATCAAAGGACATGAAAGAAACTATTTTACTTTTAAACTCTTTTAAACGTACAATATAACTGGGTGAATGAGTGTGTGTGTTCAGTGTGGTTGTTCTTTTCACCTTTCTTCCTCTCAACCATGGCTATGTATTGATTGTATATCTCAAATGTTTCCATTTAATTATGTCACTGACGATAATGAATTTAAGTTAACTATGTATGATTTTTTTCACTTTGACCAACACATTAATATAGATAGATTACTTCATCTAAAGGTCAATCCACTTAATTTAAATTGTATTCCTGATTTAAATGATTGTGAACACACGTGTTTAGATGATGAATCAGATGTTCATTTGGTAAATAATTGTAAATACACATTTTCTGATGATTTTAAGACAAAATTCAAAAATAACAAATCAAAATTATCATTTTTACATTTAAATGCAAGAAGTTTGAAGAAAAATTTTGATGAGTTGCAGGTTTTATTGTCTTCGTTAGATTATGATTTTAGTGCAATTGCGATAACTGAAACCTGGTTTAAATCTTCCACAAATTGTAACTTGTATAGTATTGATAATTATTGTCTATTGCATAAATGTAGACCGATTAGAATTGGTGGTGGAGTTGCTTTGTATATTAAGAACAATTTGGATTTTAAAATTCGTGATGATTTAACCTGTTCTTTTGATAATTATGAAATGATATTTGTGGAAGTAATGCAAACAGCTAAAAATATGTTAATAGGTTGTATTTACCGACCACCTGACACAAATATTACTTGCTTTAATGAAAAAATGCAAGATATCTTGCAAATATTGGAAAGTGAAAATAAAAACATCTGCATCATGGGCGATTTTAATATAAATATTATGAATTATGGACTACATACTAAAACAAACGATTTTTTAGATCTGATGTTTTCTTTTAATATGTATCCATTGATCACTAAACCGACTAGAATTACAGAAAATACGGCCTCATTAATTGATAATATATTTACAAATATGATTGAATACCAAAAATACACTGGAATTATTTATAGCGATGTCTCTGATCACTTTCCCATATGTGACCTTACACCACAAAACGACCGTTATGTCGCCGTGGTAGTTTGTCTGTTATTAGCTGATATAGCCAAATTTTGTTTAAAATATGAAATTCAGGATTTTGGTATTTCCTGAATGAGGGTATCATAATCTACCTTCTGTGAAATTTTGAGCGTCAGAAATCATGTTTAAATATGATTTTTAATCATATAAATATGATCAGATTACAGTGCTAGAATGGACGCCGATCTTTGAAACGGCCCGTTTTCTCCCTAACTTTAAAACTGATTCAGCCATGTTCCAAATCTTGGCTGCTCATTTTGAGAGGGTTCGCTTAGTCCAAATATGCACAAATTATATACCATTTTAAAGGTATTGACTTCTACTTTACTATCATGTAAAAATTAGCACAATCATTTTTCCCGACTTATTGGTCGTTTTGTGGTGTGAGGTCTCATATTTAGTATATTTAAAGAGGTGTCATTTTATAATACACCTGGTAAAAAACAAGTAAGAACTCGATTGATTAATGATTCAAGAATAATAATGTTTAAAGAAAAAATGATTAATGTCTATTGGACAGATGTGTATAAAAGTAAACATGCAAATAATTGTTATGAATTGTTTTTAGAGAAGTTTTATTTGATATATGATGAATGTTTTCCTTTTCAATCATGTAATCAGAAAAATAAAAATGGATTTCAGAAACCTTGGATTACCCAAGGCATCCTTACTTCTGTCAAACGCAAACATAGATTATATGAAATAAGTATTAAAAAACCTAGTGTGAATCATAAGAATAGATATGTCAATTATAAGAATAGATTAACAAGTGTTATACGTATGTCTAAAAGGAAATATTATGATAATTTATTTAATAAGATTCAAGGAGACTTGAAGAAAACTTGGAGACAAATTAATAAGATATTAGGAAATAAGAAAGTAAGTGGGTTTCCTCAAAATATGTTCTATGAAAATTTTAGGTTAAACTCTAGACAAGAAATTGCTCAACAATTTAATTCATTCTTTGTTAATATTGGTGATAAAATTGCAAATTCAATTCATCCATCAACACATTCTTTCAATGAATATCTCCCTAAGAATAACCCAAATACTTTTTTTATGCAACCAATATCAATTCAAGAAATTATTGAAGCATCATTTATCTTAAAATCAAACAAATCATGTGGTCCTGACGGTATTTCGCCTAAGGTTGTTAAAAATTGTATTTTATGTTTTGTTGAACCGTTAGTTGATATTTTTAATAAGTCGATATTAAGCGGTATTGTACCTGACAAGTTGAAAATTGCTAAAATTATACCTATATATAAGAAAAATGTTAAGGAAAATATTGAAAATTATAGACCTATTGCTTTGATTTCGATTTTTGCAAAGTTGCTAGAAAAAATAATGCATACAAGATTGTATAAATTTTTGTTGAAATATGAATGCTTAATATCAGAGCAATTTGGTTTTCGTAAAAATTACAGTACTTCCATGAGTATATTATATTTTACTGATTATGTATTGCGTGAAATTGATGAAGGAAAATTTTGTTGTGGAGTTTTTATGGATCTTTCTAAAGCATTTGACACCATCGATCACCATATTCTTTTACAAAAATTACATTGCTACGGCATACGTGGTTTATCACTGCAATGGTTTGAAAGTTATTTATACAATAGAAAACAATATGTGGTGGTCGATGGTGTCGAATCCCATAAGATGGAAGTAAAAATCGGTATACCACAAGGCTCAATCCTTGGACCCCTTTTGTTTTTATTGTATGTAAATGATATAGTTCATTCATCTAAATTGTTAAAGTTCTCATTATTTGCAGATGATACGGTTGTTGCATTTTCTCACTCTGATGTATCTCATATGATTTCAGTTGTTAATGATGAATTAATTAAATTGAATGATTGGTATAAATGCAATAAGTTACTTTTGAATTACGATAAAACTAAATATGTTATTTTTCACTCTTGTGGTAAAAAGGCTCCATGTAATAATAACTCGATTAAAATTGAAAATGATGTAATTGAAAGAAAAACTAATGTTATTTTTTTAGGAATTATTATTGAAGAAACGCTCGATTGGAAATTTCACATTGATCATGTGTGTTCTAAATTGTCAAGAAGTATTGGTGTTTTGTTTAAACTTAAGAATTTCTTGCCAAAACATATTTTGTGTAATATATATTATACGATTCTTTTTCCTCATTTGAATTATTGCAATATGATTTGGGGTAATACGTACAAATCAAAATTGTTAAAACTCAATATATTGCAGAAACGCGCTCTCCGATTAATAACAGACAGTAATTTTGTTTGCCCAAGCACACCTCTCTTTGTTAAATTAAAAATCATCCCTATTTTTGAGTTGATAAAATTGAATACTTTGATATTTATGTTTAAATTTCACAAAGGAATTGTTCCCCCACTTTTTAATACCATGTTTCAAACGAATGAATTAGTTCATACATATCCCACACGTCAAAGTCAATTGTTACATACACCTTTCTCCCGATCAACTATAATCTCTCAGACTGTACGATTTACTGGAGTCAAACAATGGAATTCTCTGAATGAAGATCTACGATCTAGCTCTACACTCACACGGTTTAAACATATTTATAAGCGCTCTATATTTCAAAGACTCGGATCCGTGGTTGAGTAGAATCTCTCTTTCTCTCTTTCTCCCCTGTCCCTTTACCTTTGTATCCTTTTGTATACCTTTGTATAAGTGTGTGTATGGATGTGCGTGTGGTTGGTTATGTGAGTGCATGATGTGTTTAATTGCAATATGCTGTACTCTTGTATATATGTACATATATTGTTATTATTTTACTGTTTATGACTATGATTTTTGTTATAATTGTATTTATTGTTGTTGTGTAGGGCCCCGATTATAAGCATCTATTGCTTCCTAGGGGTCCTAACCATTATTTGTTTTTATCAATTACTTTGTACAACTTGTATATTGTTGTTGTTTTTATAATGGTTAAATGAATAAATGAAATGAAATGAAAATGAAATATTAAAGTACACATACTTTGATTTGTATCATTATATTGTGTAAGCCATTATTGTTATTATTATGATTGTGTACTATCACTTATGAACCCTTTTAATTAAAGGGATCTAGTGACATTGTGCCTCTAAATCCAATTGGAGTTTTAGCACTTCCCTCATACCTTGTTGTAGTGACATTGTGCCTCTAAGTCTAAATCCAATTGGAGTTTTAGCACGTCCCTCATACCTTGTTGTATTATTAAAGGGATCTAGTGACAGTGTGCCTCTAAATCTAATTGGAGTTCTAGCACTTCCCTCATACCTTGTTGTATTATTAAAGGGATCTAGTGACATTGTGCCTCTGAATCCAATTGGAGTTCTAGCACTTCCCTCATACCTTGTTGTATTATTAAAGGGATCTAGTGACATTGTGCCTCTAAATCCAATTGGAGTTCTAGCACGTCCCTCATACCTTGTTGTATTAAAGGGATCTAGTGACATTGTGCCTCTAAATCCTATTGGAGTTCTAGCACGTCCCTCATACCTTGTTGTATTAAAGGGATCTAGTGACATTGTGCCTCTAAATCCAATTGGAGTGCTAGCTCGTCCCTCATACCTTGTTGTTTTAAAGGGATCTAGTGACATTTTGCCTCTAAATCCAATTGGAGTTCTAGCACTTCCCTCATACCTTGTTGTATTATTAAAGGGATCTAGTGACATTGTGCCTCTAAATCCAATTGGAGTTCTAGCACTTCCCTCATACCTTGTTGTATTATTAAAGGGATCTAGTGACATTTTGCCTCTAAATCCAATTGGAGTTCTAGCACGTCCCTCATACCTTGTTGTATTAAAGGGATCTAGTGACATTGTGCCTCTAAATCCAATTGGAGTTCTAGCACGTCCCTCATACCTTGTTGTATTAAAGGGATCTAGTGACATTGTGCCTCTAAATCCAATTGGAGTTCTAGCACTTCCCTCATACCTTGTTGTATTAAAGGGATCTACTGACATTGTGCCTCTAAATCCAATTGGAGTTCTAGCACGTCCCTCATACCTTGTTGTATTAAAGGGATCTAGTGACATTGTGCCTCTAAATCCAATTGGAGTTATAGCACGTCCCTCATACCTTGTTGTATTAAAGGGATCTAGTGACATTGTGCCTCTAAATCCAATTGGAGTTCTAGCACGTCCCTCATACCTTGTTGTATTAAAGGGATCTAGTGACATTGTGCCTCTAAATCCAATTGGAGTTCTAGCACGTCCCTCATACCTTGTTGTATTAAAGGGATCTAGTGACATTGTGCCTCTAAATCCAATTGGAGTTCTAGCACTTCCCTCATACCTTGTTGTATTAAAGGGATCTAGTGACATTGTGCCTCTAAATCCAATTGGAGTTCTAGCACGTCCCTCATACCTTGTTGTATTAAAGGGATCTAGTGACATTGTGCCTCTAAATCCAATTGGAGTTCTAGCACGTCCCTCATACCTTGTTGTATTAAAGGGATCTAGTGACATTGTGCCTCTAAATCCAATTGGAGTTCTAGCACTTCCCTCATACCTTGTTGTATTAAAGGGATCTAGTGACATTGTGCCTCTAAATCCAATTGGAGTTCTAGCACATCCCTCATACCTTGTTGTATTTGTATTAAAGGGATCTAGTGACATTGTGCCTCTAAATCCAGTTGGAGTTCTAGCACTTCCCTCATACCTTGTTGTATTATTAAAGGGATCTAGTGACATTGTCCCTCTAAATCCAATTGGAGTTCTAGCACTTCCCTCATACCTTGTTGTATTAAAGGGATCTAGTGACATTGTGCCTCTAAATCCAGTTGGAGTTCTAGCACTTCCCTCATACCTTGTTGTATTATTAAAGGGATCTAGTGACATTGTCCCTCTAAATCCAATTGGAGTTCTAGCACTTCCCTCATACCTTGTTGTATTAAAGGGATCTAGTGACATTGTGCCTCTAAATCCAGTTGGAGTTCTAGCACTTCCCTCATACCTTGTTGTATTATTAAAGGGATCTAGTGACATTGTGCCTCTAAATCCAATTGGAGTTCTAGCACTTCCCTCATACCTTGTTGTATTAAAGGGATCTAGTGACATTGTGCCTCTAAATCCAATTGGAGTTCTAGCACTTCCCTCATACCTTGTTGTATTAAAGGGATATAGTGACATTGTGCCTCTAAATCCAATTGGAGTTCTAGCACTTCCCTCATACCTTGTTGTATTAAACGGATCTAGTGACATTGTGCCTCTAAATCCAATTGGAGTTCTAGCACTTCTCTCATACCTTGTTGTAGTGACATTGTGCCTCTAAATCCAATTGGAGTTCTAGCACGTCCCTCATACCTTGTTGTATTAAAGGGATCTAGTGACATTGGGTGATTTCAAGTATGGTGTTGGGGTTAGTGTTGGTGTTGAGGGTGAAAAACTGCCTCTAATCTGAGCTAAACACCAGCTTCCAGATTAGAGTCTAAGGTCACGAACTTTTTAATCGTGATGACCTTGAGTAGTAATCGATCACAGTATCGCTAGTGTTTTTCAACACCGACAAAAATCAATCTCAAACACACTTAACTCAAATGATGACGAAAACTATTACACGGCCATATATTTCAATCAAAATTAGAACTATTACCACACACTAACAAACATGTTACATCCTAACTCGACCCCAGTATATATACCGATCAAAACATTACTTGGCGTGAGTTGTATTTGCTATTGAATCTATGAAATTTAATTCTGAAATTGCGATTAGTACCGAGTAACTAGCTCGAAAACAACGTGCTACGTGCAGTGAGTGAAACGCTCGCGAACCGCCGCCCGTACGTATCGGCGTAGCTGTTCATGCGATATGCGTGGCCTTGGAAGGAAGAGTATGGTAATGAAATGGCGGCAAAAACAAATATCGAATATTAATCGATACTAAATTATGTGACTAAATTTTGAACGACAAGATTCTTACCTGACTTGAAGACTTGAAGACACTACGGTTGTATTTCTACCGATTTCTACTGCTGCTACTACTACTACTTTGAAGAAGGGTAAGTTCCGTAATTCCGAGTATGCTCTCTACTAAAGTTCGTCAACCTGTAATCAGCTGTTCTGTGATTTACATCACGCGCGCCCTCTTATGGGTTGTTATTGTAATTTAATTATTTTTTAATAAAGATGCTTTAGTCCCATACGTATTAAAATTTGCTGGTAATTTGTGTAGATCGAATCTATTATTATTTTAGTAAATACGTCCAGCGACAAAACAAAAACATTGATACAGATCATGTTTGAATGAACCAATATGGAGAAACGAAATAAATGCCCCAGATCTCAAATAATATTATATTAGAGGCGTAGCCAGACTCAGACTCAGGGAGTCAGAGGCTCCCATTTGGACGGGTCGGAGGACCCGGGGAGGGGGGGGGGGGGGGGGGTGAGGCCCGGGTTGGAGGGAGTGGGTTGAAGTTCAAACACCCCCCCCCCCCCTTTGACAAAAAAGATATGGGGTTTGAACCACTTTTCCAATTTTGACCAGTCTCGAGTTAACTTGTAACTGTAAGGTTTTGGCCGTTTACACCCCCCCCCCCCGGCCCCCCTTTAAAAAAAATGCTGGGTACGCCACTGCTAGAGACAAGATTTTGAAAACGAAACCGTAAAAAAACAAATGTTTTCAGATTCAATATGGCATGGGGTACCGTAAATAAGTGTGTGTAGGTGCAACCCCACCCCGCCCCCCCCCCCCCCCCAAACCCCAAACAATAAAAAAAATAAACTAAATAGAAAGATTTTTAAAAAAAATCCCCAAGGGGGAGGTTTTTTTTTTAACCACCTCCCATAATGGAGCTTCCATGATCATGCATAATTATGTTTAACAATCATTTGGTTATGTTTATTTGGATAATTACAGCATTATCCACAAACTGTATATGCGTGTGTGTCGCTGTGTTTGTTCGTTTGTGTGTGTGTGTGTGTGTGTGTGTGTGTGTGTGTGTGTGTAAAATGTCATACAATTAATTGCAAGTTACAATTGATTGTATTTATCAGTGGCATGAACAAGAACTGTTTTTATTTATTTTATTTTTTTTTGGGAGGGGGGGGGGGTGAGGGGGAGGGTGGGGGTGGGGCAATACCAAATCTGCATTACCACCGAATATTGGTAAGGAGCGAAGCGACTGTGTGGACTTGAAACTGTGCAATGTGAATACCTGGAAAGGATATTCTGACTTGACGACATGTAGTAATAGGAGCGAAGCGATTGAGCGGGGGAGGGTGTGGGAGGGGGTGTTTCCCCTCCCACGGTAGCAAGCTCTTTTTTCACTTTTTGGACATGAAACTGTGCAATCTGGCGCATACTTGATTACCTGGAGAGGAAATTCTGACTTGGCGGCACTAAGTATAATGTCCGTTAGTTCGTCAACATCGTCATAACCAAAAGAGGTTATGATTGATTCATGAATAAAAGAAAAAAATTATTGGACCCCCAAAATAATATTCGCAAAATGACATATTCAGTCCAAACAGGGCATCCAAAGCATTCTTTTATGACAAAACAACATGGACCTTGTATTTCAGAGATATACAAGACACATTCCAGTGGGAGCGAATCGATAACCAAGAGGGGTAGGGTGATGTGAGGGTGTGCATAGTAGGTGGGTGCACGGTGAAGGTGCTTTTTGCAGTGCTTCCATTTAAATTATGAAATCTGGTGCATAGCCTACTTGGGAAGGAAATTTGACTTGACATGTGTTAAGTCTGAGTTTTATTGTCTAGAGAAATACTATTTTCTTCCAATCACTTCCAATCAGTTATATGAAAGCCATGATTAGAATATATTTATAAATTTATTTATTATTATTATTATTGTTCATTTTTTAAAATGTATTATTATAATTTTATTTATTTGTGTTTTTTTTTTCGGGGGGGGGGAAGCGCCCCAAATCCCCCCCCCCCCCCCCCCTCTACAAGTACGACAGTGGTATTTACTGTATTAGTACCACACGAAATTGTGCGTTTCAACCAATCCGAGTTGTACTATAGAACGAGAGATCTGACTTACATTTAGTTGTAACTTAAAACCGAGCTTGTACTATAGAACGAGAGATCTGACTTACATTTAGTTGTAACTTAAATTGATTGTATCCATTACTGCATCGGGGCCTCTATCTTTATCATGTTGAGAAGTGATTCCTAATTGCCTATTTTAATTTGTTATGAAATTGATTATTTATGATTAATGTATCTTATGTGATGGTGGATCAGTTAATTTGGCCACATAAGTGTGACATGATTATACTGAAAATGATCATGGAGTAATAAAATAAAGTTATACATAGAAAGCTCCTGAGAGCTAGAGTGTTGCTATTTGTCTGTTTCTGATCTGGAGGCGCTGCACAAGAGGATGTTTTCATATGTGATTATAGTCATTAAAGGGTAGTATTAGTTTTGTATAGAGGGCGCCTGCAATCACAATTCTTTTGTAAGGTAATCAAAACGAGTTGTCGAGTTGGAGAACATGCAATTTTAATGGCAGAATAAACTTATTTGGTAGAAATTTGGTCGATATCGACCACACAACGGCTGAAGTATCAATAATATCTTGATCTGATAATTATTTGGGGCCCAAATAATTAGATGCTTTTTTCCAAAAAAAAAAAAATAAAGAGCCTGCACTTTTTCAAAAATTTCAATTTTTTTTTTTTAAATAGTTGTTGATGATCTTTCTATGCTATCTCAACATATAATAAACATCAATGCATAATTTTGTATGACAATGGTTGAAACCAATGCCTTTTTAAAAAGCGCCCTCTTGTGATTAATGGCTCCGTTTATTAACTATGCGTTTTACTTAGTCGTTTGTAATTTTGTTATAGCTTTCGAGCTGGTGGAGTTATAACTAATAGTTTATTATGTTACTGTCCAGGTTTGGTTACTAAAGTTCAGCCTTACCAAAACTATACTACCCCTTTAAAGTTTCCAATTCGGTAGCGTATGTAGGTTAATTGTTTGTTTGTTAAATGTGTATGCGTGTGCGTGTGCGTGTGTGTGTGTGTGTGTAGTTGTTCGTACTATATGCAAGTATTATTTTGTAGTGATATAATGAATGGTTAACTGCTGTGCGTAGCCGACGGGGGGGGGGGGGGGCACGGAGGCTCATGCCCCCAATAATTTGGAAAAAAAACATGAAAAACGTCAGGGGACATAACACAAAAATTGAATTATAAGGCGTACCCCTTTCCCCCTCCCAATATCTTTGGTGCCCTCCTCCTTCCACCATTCTGTCCGCCCACGCTACGTCATTGTAGTAAGATTTGCTCTTATTTGGAAAATGTCATTCTCCTTTTTTTCTTTCAATTTCGTTTAGAAGGCAGAAGAGAAGGTAACTGTCCTGGATGCTTACATCACAAACATCTCCGAATACAGACAGAAGAAACGCGCTGGCAAGACCAAAAGATTTCATGATGACATGGCCAGTCAGTTGGGGCTGATGCCGGGAGGGAGCGAGAACCTCCTGAAGAACCTCGGACGGGACTACCGGGAGGAAGTCCGTAAAACCATGCTGTCGGGGAGGGAGACAGAGGGCCCTTCCTCGATTCGAGGATCGGAGGTTCTTTTCCTGAAATACGAGGAGTACTACTCCCTGTACTTCCCTGGTGGGGGAACGGTAAGTATTCTCTTTGCATTAAAAAGAAAGGGCACATGAATTAGTATCTAGTTATTATACCTTGCAAATCATAATTAAATACTAGAAGTTTGAAAACTGTTAAAAAGTATCCCATAATTTATGCATGGGAGAAGGGGTGTCCGTCAAATCGTACCCGAGATCGATACCACTTATAATATAAACTAATAGTTATAACTCCACCATGCTCGAAAGGTATACAAAATTACAAACGACTAAGTAAAAAGCCCGTTATCATTAAAAGAGCCATTAGAATACAAAAGGGCGCTTTCTCAAAAGGTATATTATGTTTCAACCATTGCTCATACAAAATTATCCTTGTTATGTTTAACCCTAAAAGGGCCGGGCTATTTGAGGTCTTCCCAGAGCCGGGGCCATTATGCGCCCTCTCTACCAAAACTGAACTACCCCTTAAAATAGTCTGAGTCCATTTTTAGTGGTCTATACCATCATTCCCAATTGTCTCGGCCCCCGAATACCAAGAAGTCTCAGACTCGGCCTTGAAAAATCTTCACCGGAACCCCCCCACCCCCCCCCCCCCCTCCCCCACCTCTGGATAGGTTTAAATGGGTCATTTAGTTTTGGTAGAGAGGCCGCCACACATATTAATTTATTGTGAGATAATGAACAAATGGGAGTAAAATTTGAAAGAGCATATTATTTGAATGGCAGAAGAAACTTTATTGCATCAAAATCGACCCAGAAACGGCATTTGTTTATCTTTCTATACAATCAATATTTTTTATGAACCATCACATGTACAATATTTTATTTGAAATTATTGAAATCAATGCGTATTTAGGGAGCGCCCTCTTGAGTTTGAACGGTTCCTTTTAGTGATAACAGGCTTTTTACTAAGTCGTTTTTAATTTTGCGTTCCTTTTGAGCAATGGATGGAGTTATAACAGATATTAGTTTGTAATGTAGTGGTGCAGGTTTTAGTTATTAAAATTCAGTTTGACCAAAACTGTACTCCCTTTACCAGAATTCAAGTATCTCTTTAACCTACACACAGCTTTTTGATCACATAATGATTGATCACTTGGCTTAGTAAATACAGTACATGAGCTGCTATGTAATATTTTTCGATATTACATGGCACTATAACATGGCAATCAGACAGTGGCGTAGCTACGGGGGGGGGGCAAGGGGGGGGCACGTGCCCCCCCCCCCCCCCCAATAATTTCGGAAAAAACAATAGAAAACATAAGGGGCCATTTTTTGACAAAACAAAGAAATACATAAGGTGTGCCCCCCCCCCCCCAAATAATTGTCGTGCCCCCCCCCCCCCCAATCAGTCCGACCACGCTACGCCACTGCAATCAGATGATAAAACAGTTGTTAACTTTGATGTCTGGGAAAGTCATGGAATATGTTCCCCTCTGGATTCAAAATGCTATTTCGTGAACGTCTCGGGACTTATTTACGCTTCCCTCAATAGCATTTAAAATCCCTCGGGGAGTGGAACATTCCGTGCTTTTCACTCCACCACCAGTTAACAACTGTATACAATTTTGTTAGTGCTACGATATTAATGAAATATGATAAACACATCCCGAAATACGGTATAACAACATTTTAATTGCCATTTGCAAAGCAGAATTTGATCATTTTCAGATGTTATCATTAACAGAAACATGTCAGCATGGTTACTATAGATTACGTTTAACAAGTTTACAATCAGCAACCTGTATCAGAAAATGTGTTAATAATTATAGTTGTCAACATAAGCAGACTGACTTGTACCCTTAAAGGAAAAAGGGAAATGAAAGTATTTTTATATCCATTTTAATCATGGGCTAGTTGAGTTTTTAGATAATTGATTACCTGATAACAGTTATCATTAAAACAAAATATCAGGTAGTGATTAGATAGAGAGATAATCAACAAAAACAACACAAATCTAAAAACCAATTTATAAATTTTTGTAAAGAAGAAAAATGTTTTGACGGCTGGTTCAAAATCATCGTTTAAATGTCTGTGGGCCCACATTTATTGCAAATCTTTGTGGTGTATATTTACAGATATTTCAACCATTTCTGAACCCATTTTGATCAAATAAAGTTTATCTTTCACTAAAATTGTATCTTCTTTCTAATTCGACACTCAGTTTCTCATTAACTTACAACAAGATTTGTGTAGCGCTCAACTATTTATCTAATAATGGCGTTTTCTACTTTTGCTACTACAGCTTAATCCCGAGGTCGTGGTCACCGAGGGAGGGGTCAAGAGACGTGGGGATGAGCCTTCAACAAGCTCAGAGACGACCTGTGGAGAGGAAAGTGCGGTGCAACAGACGAGAGAGCCAAGAAAGAAGGCCAAATCTACACAGGAAGAGATGGTTGAGGTGATGCGGCAGCAGATTACTGCCGTCAACAATCTGACAAAAGAAATCAGTGGCATCCGCGAAATAATGGCAGGAAACGTGCAGATTAATTTATTTGAGTAATCAAAATAAACACAGATACCTCGCGAGTAATACATGATACCGGATATCATCAGATATAAGAAAGTAGTCAGCAGCATTTAGATATGTTCTTGGCCATGTCTACGGAATTGCATCTATATCATCAGTTAGCCGATGAAATCCGGTTTCGTTTTATTACTGCATTGTACAGCTTATTATATAGATGATGACGATAGTAATAGTAATAAGGATGTTGTTGATTATTGTGATGATGTTAATGATGATGATAAAAATGATGATGGTGACATCGACGGTGCTGATTATGATGATGATGATGATGATACTGATTATAGAGATGATTTAATAAATTGTGCATAAATTATCATGATTTCCTACACATTTTTTAAAATAATTTCAGTAAACACAAATCATACTTGTAACTCAGCGTTGTTGAGGATAATGAGGGTGATGATGATATCGATGATGATGTTGATAATGATCATGGTTAAAGGCTACGGTAGTGATAATGACGTTAAAGAGGTTAATGATGATTAAAATGATGATGACGACGATGATATATATGATGACGATGATGATACTACTTACATATATTATGATAGGAATGCTATCGAAAGTAATCATGACAATAACGATGATGATATCGATCATGTAACTGATCACAGCGTTTATTATAGATGATTATGATGATGAAAATGAAGATGGTGATGATGATGATGATGATGATGTTCATGATGTTCATAATTATGATAATAATGATGATGATGATGATGATGATGAAGATAGTAATAATGATGATGATACTGATTATATCGATGATATAGATGATGACGATAGTAATAGTAATAAGGATGTTGTTGATTATTGTGATGATGTTAATGATGATGATATAAATGATGATGGTGACATCGACGGTGCTGATTATGATGATGATGATGATGATACTGATTATAGAGATGATGACGATGGTAATAATGATGATGATGTATATTATGAAACTTATTATAGATTTGTTGATGGCGATGATGATGATGATAGTGATGACACAGATTATGAATCTGATTACAGCGTTGTGTATGATCGTGATGGTGATAGTTATACCGACGTTGGTAATCATGATGATACTTTATAAGATGATTATGATGACGGTGATGATGATTATAATCATACGGATTACAGTGATGATGACGATGGTGATATCGGATATCATACTGATTTAAATACTGACGATAATGATGATGATGATGATGATGATGATGATGATGATGACGATGATGATGATACTGATTATAGTGATGATAGAGATGATGACGATGGTAATAATGATGATGATGTATATTATGAAACTTATAGCTTTGTTGATGATGATGATGATGATGATGACGATAGTGATGATACAAATTATGAAACTGATTACAGCGTTGTGTATGATCGTGATGGTGATAGTTATACCGACGTTGGTAATCATGATGATACTTTATAAGATGATTATGATGACGATGATGATGATTATAATCATACGGATTACAGTGATGATGACGATGGTGATGAAGTTTGCTGGTGATATCGAATATCATTCTGATTTAAATACTGACGATAATGATGATGGTAATGATTATACTGATCATGGTGGTTACTATGGTGTTCACGGTAATATAGTAGCTCTTGAAAGTAGACCGTGATGATACTGTGCTGCTGATAAACATAATAGCATACTATTGTTTATTGAAGATTTGGTGGTGATGATAACAAGGATGATTGTAAGTATAGATATATAAATTGGATGACAATGCGGACAACGATAAATGTGGTCAAGCAAGCAAGTCATTATTGGCGAAATGCTTTATATGAAAATCGATTACTATCGCAAAGTGAGTGAACTTTATAAACTAGACTTTTAGATAGCTTTCAAATTCTGCATATACACATTTGAGTTACCTGTGATGATATGACGCACACGGCCATGGTGATCCACTACATACTGACTATTCAGACTATCGCAGGACTTTCCTCGACGACCACAGAAGTAGGCGTCCCCAGCGTGATCAGGGCGCTGAATCCTAGATATGAAACCATCCATGTATAAGATGACACGTTTCACCTATTTTGAGATAAAAATCAATCATTATTAATTAGGTTTAAATTTGCTAGAAGTGATGACCCGCGGAATCACTAAATAACATTATATTATAACCAAATAGTGGGCGCTTTCATGGCCAAATTTCTATTTAATTTATCTATTTTTCTATATAGTTTATCCCATATACAGGGCGTATCAACAAGTGTTACACTTTTCAAAAAAGTGTCAAAATTTCATATCATTTTTTTTTCATACCGATATATGCCCAATAGTCACGTCTACCAAGTGCCACTAACAAAACAAATTTCCGTTCACGCTTGGGCGAACACTGACTAATTTTTTCCAGAGTGTGAAAAGTGCGCTAATTGAACGAACAGGGAAATTAAACCAGCAATCTGAATTAGTAATTCGCCTCAAAATTTTACATACATTAAGATTATGTTATGATCATAGGCGTATGAAGGGGGGAAGGGGGATGATGGTGAGGGGTTCAATCCCCCCCCCCCCCCCAATTCGATCATAAAATGAGTGTTTCTAACTGTTCTCGAGACTAAATATCAATGGTCTCGATCATCATTTTAGATGCAACATTGAAATGTGCGAACAACTGTGATCTCCGTCTCGAAAATGTCAATGACTACCACGCGCTTCCCCACGCCACCCCTTGCTTGGGCGAGCACGGACTGATTGAAAAATGACTTGCGCCAAATTAAAAGAAGAGGGAAAATTAAAGCAGCAATCTGAATAAGTAATCATATTCAAACAAATTGCTATTTGACGTAAATGTATGATTATGTTATGATCTATTATGCGTACCAAGGGGGAGGGGGTGAGGACTTCAACCCATCACCCCCCCCCCCCCCCCCTCCCCACCACCACCATTTCACTATAAGACTACTGTCTCAAATCTCAATGGTCTCGAACGACATTTGTGACGGTCTCGACCTCGAAAAGTGCGAAAAACTGTGGGCTCCGCCTCGAAAATGTTCCATGACTACCCCTCCCCCCACCACCCGCTTACAGGGTCCTCAGCCACTTGAGCTCGGTCTCGAAAATTGTGGACCGGACCTGGTCTCGGTTTTAAAAATTATGCAGCTTCTTGGTCTCCGCTTTGAAAATGTTCTACGATTTACTTACTGAAGAAACCCCAACCCCTATAAAAAAAGATCCTGGGTACACCACATGATATGTGTATGAATTTTCGGGAAAGAGCAATTTCACGAAAAAAAAGTACTTGAACAAATCTTCTTAATATTTTGAGATGTAATTTCAAAAGTGTAACATTTATGTATACGCCCTGTAGAAGTAAAACTATTTTCTCGCATGATCGGTGATAAAACAAACATTCCATAATTTTTGTTTGATATGTTTACCAATACTGCTATTTGACTGCAACCACTTGTCAATATGGTATGAATATCATTTTGAAATAATTGACCTTTGGATTTGGGGTACCTTTTTTAACACGCTCTGTATATCGAATGTAATTGACAATTTCTTAATGCAATAAGTCCATTTTAAAATGGTCAATAAGTCCATTTTAAAATGTACAATTGTCAAACAACAAACGTATGCTCATGTTAAGAAGACATCTTACAATAGTGTGATGTAAAAATAACGGGATAATGTATCAATGCTCATATTATGAAATAAAATTCATGTAAATGAAATGACCCTAGTTATTTTTTTTACCACTCTTTGCGACAAAACGGGTGCATCTATCAATGAAGATTACAATAATGATAATAATAAATCATGATAATCATCATAGTAGTTAATAATGAAAACGAATATATACTAACAATAATAATGATATAAATAATTGTGATAATATATAGGTTTACTAATAACTAGGACGCAACAGGGGCCACGGAACGGTTTCGAAATGGGGGCTGACCATACCAGTTTGACTGTTATCGTAGTTATTATTGTGTGATTATGTATTTCTTTGTTTCAAGGCCCATAATTGTTATAAGCTCCTGCCATGGCACTTAATTGATGAGGCTACCACCATATTAAATTGACTTTGTCGACGTATTCAAGGTCATTTACGGATATCACAACTTACATCACCGCCATACTTTTACAAAGCAAAACATTTTCAAATGAAAGTTTAGCACATGTATAATGCCAAATGCAACACAAAATGTGCAAACAAGAATTTATTGGCGACAGGCAACGAACGCAGCTTAGCACCCAATAGCCTCCCCCCCTCACCACACCACCACCCTCGTAACTAGAAACACCATAGATACTTCGCTTTTAGATATGTATAAACATGATTACAATTTTGTAGTGGTATTGAGCGGTAAAGGATGACGTAGCTTATGAGGTATTATTATTTTACACAACATGTATTTCAAAATGTGCGTATCACTTAGTTATAATAATGTATAATAATGTATGTAATAAATGATGAAACTGGATATGCATTGGTGAAATAATTATGAAATTTATTTATTTAATTCATATATCTGTGCAATTGTCTTACCTGACCATCTGGTAAGATGATGGGCTGCGCCAGGTTTTCTATCTCTTCCGGTCCCGGAAAGAAGATGTGCCTGTTTGCTGTTTCATGGAGGAACTCGCTCACCCTCCTGGTATGCAGGAAGGCAGTAGAGGTGGCCATCCCTCCTCGCTTGGCCACCTGTCTGTAATACCCCCCTCCTGCCACGTAGTCGAGGAAGGTCTCCACCATCTGTTCCGATTTGCTCGAACCCCTTATCCCTCCATCCCTCCAGTCATTAAACTCTCTCCCTACTTCCCGTATCTCCTCCTCTGATAACCGCATCGATGATGATGCAGGTTCCGTGCTCAAACTCGCCATCCTAACGCGGTTTTGTTCTCTAAACATGGTACTACTCTGCATTCAATCGCATCTAATTCGTACAGTAATATCATGGCAATCCTACCTAGCAACAGTAACACTAACACCAGCTCGATCCGTACTTGAAATGACTTTCATTTCGATCACTATGGAAGTTCCTATCTCTATGGAGTTTTGCGTATATATGCTCAACACTAACACTACTGGGCAGATTAGCAGACGACGCTAAACACCAGCAACCACGTGGCAGTGCCGGAAGTACGAGGTCAAACCTCTTACACCAACTCATTTCAAGTACGGTGTTAAGGCTGCAGTTAGTGTTTAATAAACACTAACACTAGCTCAACACCATCTACGATAGTATATTGCCCTATCAATAAACACCGCCTGTCGGAAACGGAAGTTTGTACAACGGTGAAATCAGAGGTCATCATGTTAACACCATCCTAACACTAAGTCATTTCAAGTATGGTGTTTAAGCCCGATTTAGTGTTTAATAAACACCAACACCAGATTTAAACACCATACTTGAAATCACCCAATGTGCCTCTAAATCCAATTGGAGTTCTAGCACGTCCCTCATACCTTGTTGTATTAAAGGGATCTAGTGACATTGTGCCTCTAAATCCAATTGGAGTTCTAGCACTTCCCTCATACCTTGTTGTATTAAAGGGATCTAGTGACATTGTGCCTCTAAATCCAATTGGAGTTCTAGCACTTCCCTCATACCTTGTTGTATTAAAGGGATCTAGTGACATTGTGCCTCTAAATCCAATTGGAGTTCTAGCACGTCCCTCATACCTTGTTGTATTAAAGGGATCTAGTGACATTGTGCCTCTAAATCCAATTGGAGTTATAGCACGTCCCTCATACCTTTTTGTATTAAAGGGATCTAGTGACATTGTGCCTCTAAATCCAATTGGAGTTCTAGCACTTCCCTCATACCTTGTTGTATTAAAGGGATCTAGTGACATTGTGCCTCTCAATCCAATTGGAGTTCTAGCACGTCCCTCATACCTTGTTGTATTAAAGTGATCTAGTGACATTGTGCCTCTAAATCCAATTGGAGTTCTAGCACGTCCCTCATACCTTGTTGTATTAAAGGGATCTAGTGACATTGTGCCTCTAAATCCAATTGGAGTTCTAGCACTTCCCTCATACCTTGTTGTATTAAAGGGATCTAGTGACATTGTGCCTCTAAATCCAATTGGAGTTCTAGCACATCCCTCATACCTTGTTGTATTTGTATTAAAGGGATCTAGTGACATTGTGCCTCTAAATCCAGTTGGAGTTCTAGCACTTCCCTCATACATTGTTGTATTATTAAAGGGATCTAGTGACATTGTCCCTCTAAATCCAATTGGAGTTCTAGCACTTCCCTCATACCTTGTTGTATTAAAGGGATCTAGTGACATTGTGCCTCTAAATCCAGTTGGAGTTCTAGCACGTCCCTCATACCTTGTTGTATTAAAGGGATCTAGTGACATTGTGCCTCTAAATCCAGTTGGAGTTCTAGCACTTCCCTCATACCTTGTTGTATTATTAAAGGGATCTAGTGACATTGTCCCTCTAAATCCAATTGGAGTTCTAGCACTTCCCTCATACCTTGTTGTATTAAAGGGATCTAGTGACATTGTGCCTCTAAATCCAGTTGGAGTTCTAGCACTTCCCTCATACCTTGTTGTATTATTAAAGGGATCTAGTGACATTGTGCCTCTAAATCCAATTGGAGTTCTAGCACTTCCCTCATACATTGTTGTATTAAAGGGATCTAGTGACATTGTGCCTCTAAATCCAATTGGAGTTCTAGCACGTCCCTCATACCTTGTTGTATTTGTATTAATATAAGCATGAGACTGGGTTTTTTTCTTGAAATTTCCCTTTCGTTAAAAAGATACTTACAATTGAAGTGTTCAGATGTTAAACTATCCACTAGATAGTCGTAACCGTGTACAAAATCAGTGTCTCTTGATGACAGATAATAAACTTATTTGAAACGTGAACCCTCCTACCACCCATACAGAAAACATTCTGCTGCTAAACATAACAAGATTTCTGAATACAAAACAATTACCAACAATAGTATTACTGAAGACACACACCCAAACACACTCAAGTACCCATATGTTTATATATGTTCAGTAGGCAAGCTCTTTATAATCATACTGTATTATACACTTTGACATCATGCAAACTACAATGCAAAACAGAAAACATTGAAATTTGGCAAATAGTAGCAATGAATTAGAACCAAATCTCTTATTCACATTGTCTGATTTACGGAAGAAAACATAAAATAACACAATTCCACTAAATAACCGACTCCTGTTGACACATAGTGCTGACACATCCACATGTTATGCCCAAACTGTAAACCTAACAGCTTACCCAGGGCATGCCTGACAAAGCAACATACATAGCCTAATGTGCAAGGTGGATTCTAAGTATGGAATGGAATCTAAGGAATTTTTAATCACAGTTTAATTATATAACTTATCGCCCCTTCAATGGGAAAGAACATTTTTAGGGTGTTTAAAGGGGTAGTTTAGTTTTGGTAAGGCTGAACTTTAGTAACCAAACCTGGACAGTAACACTATAAACTAATGGTTATAACTCCACCATGCTCGAAATGTATACAAAATTACAAACGACTAAGTAAAAGGCCCGTTATCATTCAAAAAGAGCCATTAAAACTCAAGAGGGCGCTTTCTTAAAAGGCATTGGTTTCAACCATTTTTCATACAAAATTATGTATGGAATGTTTTATTGAAATAATAATTAAACAGAGAGATCATCAACAACTATTTTTTTAAAGCTTTTGAAAAATTTTGAAAAAGTGCAAGCATTTTTGTAATTTTTTGAAAAAATCATTTAATTATTTGGGCCCCAAATAATTATAAGATCAGATATATTTATTGACATTTCAGCCGTTTCTGGGTCGATTTTGACCAAATAAAGTTTATTCTGCCATTAAAATTGCATGTTCTCTCAAATTCGACACTCAGTTTTTCATTACCTCACAAAAAATTGTGATGTGCAGCGCCCTCTCTACCAAAACTAAACTACCCCTTTAAATTTGCTTTTAATATGTCAGTGAATTTTCCATTTAACCTGCTTAAAAAAAAAAAAAAAAATCATATTTCTCTCATCATTAACTTCCCCTTCCAGCCTATATATAATTATAAACCTTTCACTATATTATACATTTGTTGTTTCACATTCCAATATCTACCACTACTAATTCATTAATCCTAAAGTTATATACAACGGCTCAAAATTAGCCCCCCACCCCAAAAATTTGTTTACAAAATAAATAAATAAATACTAAGTGCCAACCATATTCCTTGCCTGAATGGGTACCATATATGACAGAATTCATGGGTGGGATTCACAGAGGAGGTTTGCACAAACCATTCATGGGTGGGATTTACAGAGGAGGTTTGCACAAACCATTCATGGGTGGGATTCACAGAGGAGGTTTGCACAAACCATTCATGGGTGGGATTCACAGAGGAGGTTTGCACAAACCATTCATGGGTGGGATTTACAGAGGAGGTTTGCACAAACCATTCATGGGTGGGATTCACAGAGGAGGTTTGCACAAACCATTCATGGGTGGGATTCACAGAGGAGGTTTGCACAAACCATTCATGGGTGGGATTCACAGAGGAGGTTTGCACAAACCATTCATGGGTGGGAATAACAGAGGAGGTTTGCACAAACCATTCATGGGTGGGATTCACAGAGGAGGTTTGCACAAACCATTCATGGGTGGGATTCACAGAGGAGGTTTGCACAAACCATTCATGGGTGGGATTCACAGAGGAGGTTTGCACAAACCATTCATGGGTGGGATTCACAGAGGAGGTTTGCACAAACCATTCATGGGTGGGATTCACAGAGGAGGTTTGCACAAACCATTCATTGGTGGGATTCACAGAGGAGGTTTGCACAAACCATTCATGGGTGGGATTCACAGAGGAGGTTTGCACAAACCATTCATGGGTGGGATTCACAGAGGAGGTTTGCACAAACCATTCATGGGTGGGATTCACAGAGGAGGTTTGCACAAACCATTCATGGGTGGGATTCACAGAGGAGGTTTGCACAAACCATTCATGGGTGGGATTCACAGAGGAGGTTTGCACAAACCATTCATGGGTGGGATTTACAGAGGAGGTTTGCACAAACCATTCATGGGTGGGATTCACAGAGGAGGTTTGCACAAACCATTCATGGGTGGGATTCACAGAGGAGGTTTGCACAAACCATTCATGGGTGGGATTTACAGAGGAGGTTTGCACAAACCATTCATGGGTGGGATTCACAGAGGAGGTTTGCACAAACCATTCATGGGTGGGATTCACAGAGGAGGTTTGCACAAACCATTCATGGGTGGGATTCACAGAGGAGGTTTGCACAAACCATTCATGGGTGGGATTCACAGAGGAGGTTTGCACAAACCATTCATGGGTGGGATTCACAGAGGAGGTTTGCACAAACCATTCATGGGTGGGATTCACAGAGGAGGTTTGCACAAACCATTCATGGGTGGGATTCACAGAGGAGGTTTGCACAAACCATTCATGGGTGGGATTCACAGAGGAGGTTTGCACAAACCATTCATGGGTGGGATTCACAGAGGAGGTTTGCACAAACCATTCATGGGTGGGATTCACAGAGGAGGTTTGCACAAACCATTCATGGGTGGGATTCACAGAGGAGGTTTGCACAAACCATTCATGGGTGGGATTCACAGAGGAGGTTTGCACAAACCATTCATGGGTGGGATTCACAGAGGAGGTTTGCACAAACCATTCATGGGTGGGATTCACAGAGGAGGTTTGCACAAACCATTCATGGGTGGGATTCACAGAGGAGGTTTGCACAAACCATTCATGGGTGGGATTCACAGAGGAGGTTTGCACAAACCATTCATGGGTGGGATTCACAGAGGAGGTTTTCACAAACCATTTATGGGTGGGATTCACAGAGGAGGTTTGCACAAACCATTCATGGGTGGGATTCACAGAGGAGGTTTGCACAAACCATTCATGGGTGGGATTTACAGAGGAGGTTTGCACAAACCATTCATGGGTGGGATTCACAGAGGAGGTTTGCACAAACCATTCATGGGTGGGATTCACAGAGGAGGTTTGCACAAACCATTCATGGGTGGGATTTACAGAGGAGGTTTGCACAAACCATTCATGGGTGGGATTCACAGAGGAGGTTTGCACAAACCATTCATGGGTGGGATTCACAGAGGAGGTTTGCACAAACCATTCATGGGTGGGATTCACAGAGGAGGTTTGCACAAACCATTCATGGGTGGGATTCACAGAGGAGGTTTGCACAAACCATTCATGGGTGGGATTCACAGAGGAGGTTTGCACAAACCATTCATGGGTGGGATTCACAGAGGAGGTTTGCACAAACCATTCATGGGTGGGATTCACAGAGGAGGTTTGCACAAACCATTCATGGGTGGGATTCACAGAGGAGGTTTGCACAAACCATTCATGGGTGGGATTCACAGAGGAGGTTTGCACAAACCATTCATGGGTGGGATTCACAGAGGAGGTTTGCACAAACCATTCATGGGTGGGATTCACAGAGGAGGTTTGCACAAACCATTCATGGGTGGGATTCACAGAGGAGGTTTGCACAAACCATTCATGGGTGGGATTCACAGAGGAGGTTTGCACAAACCATTCATGGGTGGGATTCACAGAGGAGGTTTGCACAAACCATTCATGGGTGGGATTCACAGAGGAGGTTTGCACAAACCATTCATGGGTGGGATTCACAGAGGAGGTTTGCACAAACCATTCATGGGTGGGATTCACAGAGGAGGTTTGCACAAACCATTCATGGGTGGGATTCACAGAGGAGGTTTGCACAAACCATTCATGGGTGGGATTTACAGAGGAGGTTTGCACAAACCATTCATGGGTGGGATTCACAGAGGAGGTTTGCACAAACCATTCATGGGTGGGATTCACAGAGGAGGTTTGCACAAACCATTCATGGGTGGGATTCACAGAGGAGGTTTGCACAAACCATTCATGGGTGGGATTCACAGAGGAGGTTTGCACAAACCATTCATGGGTGGGATTCACAGAGGAGGTTTGCACAAACCATGGTTTGACCATAGTTTGTGCAAACCAAAAAAACAACTAAGTGCCAACCATATTCCTTGCCTGAATAGGCACCATATACAGGGTGGCCCAAAAAAAACGGAACGGCGCACTTCCCAAAATAAAGTAACAAATGTATTATGTCCATCGGATAGGATGTCTTTTCAAATGAACAACGATACCAAGAACAGTCAATTTGGTTGTGTAGTTTTTGTTTTAGGGCGCTGTGAGTGACACCATGTCAGGTTCTCTTTTTTGTCAATTTTTACCGAGCCAGTGCTTGATACATCGCACGTACCGCCTTTCATACAGTTGAACCATGGACCCTAAGGCGCGCCATTGTTAGTGTGCACTCAGCCGTGTGCCGAGATAATGGACATGTTCGTTGAATGGTATAACGGGCAGGGAGTGCAATTTAACTGGCATTGACGAGGTAAAAAATTACAAAAATGGGCACCTGACATGGTCTCACTCACAGCGTCTTAAAACAAAAACTACACGACCAAAATTACTGTTCTTGGTATCGTTGTTCATTGGAAAATACACCCTATCCTATGGACATAAATATTTTGGTACTTTATTTTGGGAAGTGCCCCGTTCCGTTTTTTTTGGGCCACCCTGTATGACAGAATTCATGGGTGGGATTTACAGAGGAGGTTTGCACAAACCATGGTTTGACCATGGTTTGTGCAAACCAAAAAAACAACTAAGTGCCAACCATATTCCTTGCCTGAATAGGCACCATATATGACAGAATTCATGGGTGGGATTCACAGAGGAGGTTTGCACAAACCATGGTTTGACCATGGTCTACATCTATGGAATGCCATTTGTAAACTAATGGAGAAAGAATGTAAACTCCTTGCCTGAATAGGCACCATATATGACAGAATTCATGGGTGGGATTCACAGAGGAGGTTTGCACAAACCATGGTTTGACCATGGTCTACATCTATGGAATGCCATTTGTAAACTAATGGAGAAAGAATGTAAACTCCTTGCCTGAATAGGCACCATATATGACAGAATTCATGGGTGGGATTTACAGAGGAGGTTTGCACAAACCATGGACTGACCATGGTCTACATCTATGGAATGCCATTTGTAAACTAATGGAGAAAGAATGTAAACTCCTTGCTTGTTAACAACGTTGATTTACAATTTACTTGTATAAGAGCAGCATTCCATAGATGTAGACCATGGTAAAACTATGGTTTGTACAAACCTCCTTTGTGAATTCCACCCAATAAGTCTCTCTTTGTTTCGGGCAACCAGATTTAAGATTCTGTGGCCGAGAGCATGATCATGACCCAGGACCAGACCTAGTTCCACTGATCTCTTCATGTGCTTGCGTAAACTGTTACTGTTGAATGAGTAAGGGTGATATGTGCACTCTGCTACGATCTTTTGAGTTTTATATTTATTATTCTAGCATATTGCAGATGAGTCAGAGCCAATGATGCTGATTACTATGGTAAATGTCGCTGGTCCGTAATCGGACCACCCAGGCCACAAATGACAAGGGTTATACGAATGGGATCAACAAAGGATGCAATGTACCATATAAGTAGCCACCATTAAGTATAGAGTATCAAAGCTGAGACAGCAAAAAGTATATATTTTTACCATTTGTAACGTTATGAACCAGAGCCAAAAAAACAGTTATTCCTTTTTGAAATAAATTCATTCGGATGGGCATATCTCAGCCAATATTTAACAAAGTCAATTGATTTTCAAGTTCAACATTTGGACAGTATGTTTCATGCTCTTTTGGAAAATAAAGTTCAAATTTGGAAATTCTAACAATCGGTTTCTGATGACGTCACAATTGACCACTCTATTATCACCATCAATGATCAAAGAGGTACTTTTATCATTTTGGCCCTAAACATACTTTAACTTTGGTCATATTAACTTGGTAATATTCAAGTTGTGAAAAAAGAAAATTATATTAAATTTTATTTATATAATATAAAAGCACTACAAAGTAACTGTATCCACACCATAAATACCCATACAAAATTATGAATTTATTTACATACATACATGTACATACAAATTAAAGAGTTGTTTATATAATCTGACATATTACAGCAATAAGACAAATTCAAGTTCTATAAATATTAAAACACAATAGCACGTTCTGGTTTTAGATCATTTATAATTACAAAGAAAGCCCGAAATAATAATAAAACAACTTAAAAAACAGTTTAAAAGTAAGTTAATAGAAACTTAGAACAAAAAAAATAGAAACAAAAAATAGAATAGAATTCTCAATAATATAATATACGACCTAAACTTATGCCATAGTTTTTTGTATTTTCCTAAAATCAAAGGAAAAGTAAAAAAAAAAAAACCCACTTGGCCACCATCAACTGAATAACTGTTACTAATGCAAACAATCACTATTTAGAAAACAATCTTGTATCTTACATGCTGTCAGATCTAGGTACTGAAATTACCAAGTCTGATATGATAGATGTGGTTCTGTTATAAATATGAGATTACTATGCAAAGAAATAAGGCACGACATGCGGAAGATATAATTTAAGATAGTTTGTTTATTAACATGAAATTGAAACCATCATCGGTTTGAAATAAACACATACTATAATATATAAATCAATATGAAAGCACATACTAGCAAAACATAATTTAAATGGCGCCATTAATTCACAAATAATAATAATCAGTGGTAGTTGAGTTACATTATTTCTGTTATGGGGATGAATTACTGGCTGAATAGCACCTTAAGAGTTCTGGTGAGGTTGCAGACCCAGTCTGCGTAGAAAACATGAAGGTATGGGCGTCGGCTGTAGTAGCTCTCGCGAGAGTTCATTGCGTCGAAGTTGCAGACCCAGTCTGCAATGATGTGAAGCGCGCGGTGGTTGGATTCCCCATGACGAGCGTCGTGGATGACGATCGACGACTGCACCGCGATATTGTGGAGATCTATGCCCGTAGTGGAGATGAGTGGAGTTGAGGAGTCAGGCCGGAGCCGGTTTGAAGACCAAGTGGTGCCAGCTCGGAGCCGGATGGAAGCCGGTATGACGGTTGGAGCATTGGAGCTCGGGTCAGATGAACGGCGGATTGGAGCCCAGCCGGTTCCTAATGGGGAAGGTTAAAGCCAATAATTCCTAACATTTGCTTCCTCCATTTTACAATTAAACGCTAGCTATCCAGTAATAATTATGGCAATGCATGTATTTATAGTATAGCCATAATCACAAATATAAAACACATGTATAACATTTACACATGTAAAACAAAAATACTTTGTGAACTCATCTAATCTTCACATATATAAAGGCGCAATATCTCAAATCATTATACCCAAAAGCCTCACATAAAAATCAAGGGGTATTCAATATGGTCATGCTGTTTAATTGCATGACATTTTCTTAACATCAAATGTATCAAGCTTTCGAAACATCACTAAAATACAATTAAACTTTAAAGTTATGTGTTTTAAAACCTTGAAATTAGAAACTAATAACTGTATGCATAAATATGAAATCATCTCAATAATACATATAATCGTCAAATTATATAGTAACCGTTAACTGACATTACAGCTGGTATAATATATCGCATTGATTGTATAAGCGATAAATCTATAACAAACATATAATTAAAGGTCTAACAACATTTATTCAAGAAAACTTACAGAATTTATGTTGACAGATGGATTGATGAAGAGGTATGGTGACGGCAAGGGTGGCGTACGACTCTACCCAGCATGGTGGTCCTTGGTAGGTTTCCAGGGTACATAGCATAAAGTGAAATGCCTATAAGAACTTCACAGTTCTAGCACAGAATTTGGCTATTCCCTGGTGTATCCATGCTCACTCTGACATGCACGTCTTGCTCTCTCAATCTCTGATGGCTATCTGTGCCACTGGACTGTTCTCTCATATTCAAGTTAATCACAGCAGTCACATCCAGCGCACAATAATAAAAAGATATTCCCGCCAAAATCATACTAAATGCATCTCATTGGAGATGACCCAATCACACAAAACTAGGCAAAACCAGTTCCCCTGTAATTGCATTGACTACCCTAAATATACCCTAGTCCTATATACCAAAGCTATTCATCTATCACCTTGAATGAACACTTTCACAATTGTCCCATCTCCACTTCACTCACGTGTACAATAAACATTCAGCTTCTCTATACAATTCTCACTTGGCATGAACACACTCCCTATTATTCCATCAGGGATATCACTAAATCTATCTTAAGCTTAATCATACATAAGTAACCCTTGACAGTGTGCTTGTGTGCACACTAAATATATACAAATCAGGGGCCTTATAGGCTAAACCCCATTACATAAAAGGAAGCAGTCACACATGACTGAATTTATGGTCAAGTGTGGATGCCCATTTATCAAAACGAAGTCACTCTGTGACACATGCTATTAATTTTCTGCATCTCATGATGTGAAGATGCTAAACAGTAAAGTTTCCGACGATTCTGCTTGGCGGACGACAATTAATAACATTCTCAAACTACCAAGATAAAATACTCAGTAGAATACAATGACTGGAATTGTAATGTTTTACTATATTATCTATCCCCTAGTTTGAATTAAAGTGATCCCTGTAAAGTGTCAGATATTGCACAAAATGACATTTGAGACTTCAATCCTATATCAATATCATTCTAAAATACAATTGAAGGATTTATGAAAGTTTGAAAGAAAACGAACACTGTTTACCTAGTGAAAAAAACGAATATTGAGTTCATATTTCATCACCGAATACTGATGGTCTGCCATACTTTTGTCACAGTAATGAATGATCCGTTTGAGATATTCGTACCCGTGTATTTTTACACACGTAGTACATAATTCATGGAATTTGAACTCGCTCGGCTCAAAGTTCAATCACCGGAATGTTCTCACGGGTGCTGCATGCGGACGTTCTCAGCTGAGACAAATGTACTTTTTTCAATTGCGTTGATTAACGCTTTAGAAATAATGATTTTCAATGATAATTATCTTCATACTAAAGGGACATTTGAAAAAATCAAACCCTATTTTATTCTTCTCTTACCATAAGCTAAACAACACGGTAGAAGAGAAACGAGGAAGCTCCAAGTAATTTTCGTGGATTTGGACACTTTACAGGTATGACTTTAACATTGGCAACCAATTGTCTTTCTATTCGGTGTAGAAAATAGCTGGCATTTGAAAGACTTATCTCCACTTTAATAGCATTTTAATGAACCCTCATAGTGACATTCACTATAAACAGTGGCGTAGCGTGGTCGGACTGATTGGGGGGGCACGACAATTATTGGGGGGGCACACCTTATGTATTTCTTTGTTTTTTCAAAAAATGGCCCCTTATGTTTTCTATTGTTTTTTCGAAATTATTGGGGGGGGCACGTGCCCCCCCGTGCCCCCCCCCCGTAGCTACGCCACTGACTATAAACCAACTGACACCCTACAGTACGCCAGTACAAAACAATGGCTGGAAGATGTTTGTAAAACATGCTACAATCTTATCTCCACATTGTCCTGTTCAAGACGGGTTCCATAATATTTGGGCTTGGGTCGATTTGGACGATGCACTTGTCGGTAAATATCAAAATGTATATATTCATGCCATTAGAAAGGCCACATCACAAGCTTCCAATTCATACTTTGTTCAAAAAAAGTTGGTAAAAGAATGAGTGTTTCAATTCTACAAACATAAGTTTTTAAGACACTTTACGTAAATTGAAAAAATTTCTTCAAAACATTGATTTACCAACAAGTGCAGGGTTTTGCTATAGCCGGTCACATACGGTATGTTATAGCAAAATCAATTAGTCCTGAACGGTTTAATGACAATCTAATTAACCCTCATCAAGACCCAAGCTCTAGACACCACATTACTTTCCATACAACATGTACAACATGAGCACCAGCAGAACTCCGAAGCTTAGGTTACCTGTCATACACAATGCAAGTTCAAAGTACTTGTGATATATACATGTTTTCGATCACAACGCAATTGTTTTCACTTGGGTTATCAACATATTGCCAATGAAGTATTATATTTCCAGGTTGAAACTTGCCCCTCTGTAATTGTTCTCAATGAGGTTATCAAAAGAATTGTTTTATAACCAGGCGTATTCTTGAATGGCCTTTGTCTTACCTCTTTTACGCGCATAGCGATATGCTTCATTATGAGTTCTTCTCTCTATATTTGGAAACTCATTAATGTTGTCATCTGGCATAGTTCTGAAGGAAAGTTTAACATTTATAAATACTATCATACAAGAATCACACTTTAATAACAAGAAGAAGTCACACTTTCATACAAAGAGGAAGTTACATTTATAAGACAAAAGTACTGTTAGGAATTCAATGGCTTATCATTATGACTGGTGCTCTTTTATACATTATTTCATGAACTAGCTGGTGAATACTCTGTATATTACATACAGATACGATAACCATAGTAGCCAGTGGTCCAATAAGTGTACATTTAGACTGTTCTAATTTGTCAATGCACATGTAAGCTTTACCCCTAAAAAGACTGGACTGAATATCTACAGATTAGATACAAATGCTAGCCTCTTGTCCAATTAGTGTGCATTCAGATTGTTCTCCAATTTGAAATGTACAAATAAGCTTTAGATCCTCATCTACAGATTCTACATTATATAAGGGTATACAATTTGATCTACAAGCCAATTTCGGGAACATCAAAATATCTTTCTTTTCTTTTGGATTAACATCACTAAAGTCAGAGTTCCCAAACTTGGTCTACATTTGGACCTGTATTGGCCCAACTGACTGAAAGCAAATATCAGGATATCTTTCTGTTCTTTTAGGATGAAACATTTCTCAAGACAGAGTTCTAGATCTTGGTCAGGATTGGACTAATCTGACTACAATCCAACATGTATCAAGATATAGATCGTTAGAGTTCAGACTAGACCAGTAACTCGTGTGGTTCTTAGTCTACTCTACATTGGTCTACATTGGACCAATCTGACTACAGGCCAGCACCACAGGCAAGCACCACAATACCTTTCTTCTCCTTGGGGAACACGAGTTCCCGCCCAGCTGGCGTGCGTGCTCAATCTCCTCGTCAGAGACAGTGAGCTTCTTGGTGATGAGGGACTATTGCTCTCTCGATATCAAAGTGGCTGCTATTTGGGACCTCATGTTAGGGTTGTACCAGTTGCTAGATTGTATGAACATTACATCAATCAAGTACCTACAGAATAGGAACAAAATCCTTGCCTAAAGTCCAGTTAGACCCAATTGTTCTTATACTAGAGATGTAGACCTATATATCAAGTTTCAGGATCTGATATTTAATCTAGCAGTTATCATCAAAATATCTTCCTTCTCCATTAGAATGTAACATTACTCACATCAGAGTTCTACATTTTGGTCTAGATTTGGTCTACATTGGCCCAATCTGACTGCAGGCCAGCATCAGGATATCTTTCTTCTTGATATCAAAGTGGCTGCTATTTGGAACCTCATGTCAGGGGAGTGTCTAGATCTACAAGCCAAGTTAGATAAAATAGTCAGGATGTAACATCACTAAATTCAGTTCCAGGTCTTAGTCTAAATGTGGTCTACATTGGCCCAATCTGACTACAGGCTAGACCAATAACCAAAGAGATGTAGACCTATAGATCAGATTTCAGACCCCATCTGATATCTAATCTATCAAAATGTCTTCCTTCATCAGGATGTAGCATAGTTACTAAAACATATTCAAGAGCACATGTTTTAAACTTTTTATAAATTCTACATACAAAATAATGTTGTACTTTGTATAGAGCAAAAAATGGCTTCTATAATGTATTTCGGTCTATACTTTTATGTAGCAAATAATGGCTTCCATACTTTTAAGTCTAACTTAGAATTTAAGTTCAACTTGGGATCTTTGTAAAACACCCCCTGGGCTTGCATAGAATGGATGACACTATGTTTGGATAATGTGATTCGAGCTTTCAGACCTTTATAGACAGGTTCCGAAATATCGTTTACAGTCAAACATCTGTATAATTTATTGACCACCAAACGAAAACAAGAAAATTGGCCGCTACAAACAGGTGACTTTTATAGACCAGTTCCGTTAAATCTTAGCCGATTGTATGGTGACCACCCAAGTGTAACAAGACATGTGGGCGCTATAAACAAGTGATTTTTTTAAGGCAATTTCAATAAAACATTGTAACCGGTATAAAGTAACCCTCATGTTAGTTCTACAGACCCTTAGATCCAATTGATACTAAAATGAGCGTTTCTTCCATATGTGACATGAATATTGTGGGTGCTTGTTTGCTTTCAATCTGTGGAAATTACATGGTCCAAAGTATCGAGTTTGCACGCTAAGTTTCGAATTGCCTCAAGCAGGTACTGAAATATACAATTTTGTTATGAGAGAAAGACCAGAAAATGATATCAATGCAGCACCTCCATGCTACACCGAACACGAAAGGGAAATATTTGTTTGCATATCTTTTTCCCCCGCCAATATTAGTACCATAGAACTTGGGGCAAATATGCATAAATAATTGGCTGATTATTTTGGTCGCAATTGTATAGAACGTTCCCTTTGCTCGTAGGCCTTTGTTCGTGAACCCATTGAAAGTCACAGTCCGAGACATCGAGGGACCAAGCCTCTAATGGGTAAATACAGATAACTCATTGTGGACAATTTATTGCATTTTTGCATAAATTTTGCATAAATTTCGTCATCTCTCGATGATTTGATTGGCTGCTTCCATGGGCCGTATTTGCAAAAAAATATGAATCTGCGTGTACGTGTTGTTTGTGAGCCCATTATAGACCTTTGGTATGGTTTATCACTCGTTGTCAATAGACTCCAATCCGATATGAATGGAGCAGTCCTCAACGGGTTAATTCTCATCGAGCAATGCTGTAATGACGTATTCGGGGCGTGATGTGTAGGCGCCACGAAAAGCGCGGGGAACTATAGTGGCAAGTTTAGTTGAAATTTAGGATACGCTCTGTGCGGAATTATGGTTCAGGTTTCAGTTTTATAGGTGTGGAACCTTTTCTTTACCCACACACACTAGCTACTTAGGCAGATGGGAATATACATATATACACTCATCGCATTCAACAATTCTGATTAGTCTTGAAGTTGGTTGCTCTGGCACTTGATGACGGGAATAGATAAACCAAATTATCTTAACGGCAAAACGACAAACAAACGAATAAACAAAAACAAATACACACTCTCAAACTAATAAAGATACATACAACAGTAGAATCATGAGTGATCAAGAGTGGTTAACCCATCTCCCCCTGCCTGCTGTACTCATGCCAGTTAGAACCCGTAAGTAACCCTCATGTTGGTTCTACAGACCCTTTGATCCAATGGATACTTCTGTTATAATTATGTGAGATTAATATTGTGGTTGTCTGTTTGCTTTCAATCGAACGGTTTGACATGACATGGTCCGAGGTAGTCGAATTTACACTCCAAGTTTCGCTTTGCTTCAAGCAGGTACGAAAATATAAAATTTTGTTATGAAACTATGAAAAGAAAAATAATATCAATGCAGCACCTCCATGCTACAACGAACACGAAGGTGAAATATTTGTGTGCATATCTTTTCCCCTCGCCAATGTTGGTAACGTGGAACTTGGGGCAAAGTTGCATAAATATGTCACCTACCGCTGTTTTGATTGGCTCATGATTTGGTCACAATTGCATAGAACACCACTTTGCTCGTATGTGTCGTCTGTGAAGCCATTGAAAGCCATTCCAGTCCGAGATGTCGAGGGACCAAGCCTCAAACGGTTAATACTGATCACTCAGTTTGGACAATTTTACATTACTTTCGTCATCTCGCGATGATTTGATTGGCTGCTTCCATGGGCCGTATTTGCATAGAATATCCATCTGCTCGTACGTGTCGTTTGTGAGCCCATTGGAGGCATTTGGTCTGGTTTACCACTCCTTGTTAAAAGATTCCACTTATATATGAGTGGAGCATTCCTCAATGGGTTAATACTGATCGACAATGCTGATGTATTCAGGGAGTGATCTATAGGCGGCCCCAAAAACGAGCCCACGTTTATCGCATTTAAAGCGCGAGGAACTATATTTTCAAGCTTGTGTACAAGGGATTGTGGATCAGTTCTCTGGTAAAGTTAGGGGGCGTGAATCACTCGATATAACCGCACATATCGAGCTTCTTGGGCAGATAGAGAGGGGACCACGTTTATCGCATTTTACATTTGAAGTTGATTGCGCCTTGTTCGGGTTATACTTCTTAATGTTCTTAAGCATTTCGGAAAGTGATACTTATGGACAGCGTTTCGTGTTTGACTTCTTTAATGAATGGACACTATATATAACGGTCAATAACATTTACATATGACATTTTGGAACACTTGGGCTTGATGGTATTTTTAAGTGCCTTATGTTTATTGGCCCATTCTGACTTCGTGCACTGGTTGATTCCTCTATTTCGTTATCACGTTAACATTTGCTAAATGAAATTATTGTTACACAGGACACTCATGAATTCAAAAATTTCACATATTGGACATTGAATGAACAAACAAGTTCGCGATCCACAAAAGTACTCAGTAATACACTTTTTGGAAAGAGCACTGTGCTAGCAGTTTCAGAGGCCTTGGGTTCGGGTAGTCGTTGGATAGAGAGCTGGGATAGCAATCCGGAGGCCTTGGGGTCGAGTCCCCCTTAAATAGAGAGCTGGGATAACAATCCGCGGGGCTTGAGTTCGAGTTCCGGTGTCATCAACCTTGGTAAATATAAAATTAAGGTTGTGTTACATTCTGATCTCATAATTTGGTCGAAGTGACTATTGAAGAGATCGGTTATATTGCGTTTGATATTGAGTCATGTTTTGTTTCAGATATAAATACCATTGTGTGAATTTAAATGTTGTTTCTTGACAAAATAATACGGTAATGAGCGTTTACCGTAAACTTTCCTGATAATGCATATTTTAATAGGTTTGTAAATTATGTTAAGAAGCAAGTTACATCTACATGTAATGTTACGCTTAGACATTAAAATAGGATTTGCTTGCCACATGTACGACGCTGGTATGGATAGAGTGTATTTGGATATTGCGGTAACAACTAACTTGCTAGCTGCTGGTTGCATGAAATTATCTAGCACTGCTCAGGTCAAGTCAGTAGGAGCCCTGCTACTGACGGCGGCTTTGCTAGGAGAGGGTAGCTCTGTCCATCCGAGTTGTCTATTGGCTATTCATTGTATGTGTTTTATATATGATTATGTCTGGAACACTGTATTTTATATTTGTCCCTTAAAAAAAACCCTGATCATCTAGTCACCTTTACATTTGAGCGGGTAATTCGCATCGCCCAATAATAATTATCACAATAATTGGGACGCTTTACACCTTGTCTTCTTAGCCATACGTTTACATTTAGTTTACCATTTGAGTATAGTTGGGTTATGAGTATTATGAGTATATCTTACAAGTTGTATCAACTATACTAAATGCAATAGAGGAAAACAGATCATCCATGATTTTGAACAAAACAAATAAAAGGGATAGTTTAGATAAAGGCGCTACCAGAAATATCCGTACATATATCTGGTTGAAATAAATGTGGGCGCATCCGGACTACTACCCCCTGTACAACCAACCCGGACGACTACCCCCTAGTCCAATTACCCCCTGACAAGAACAACCCGGACAATTACCCCCAAGACAACTACCCCCCCCCCCCCCCCCCCAAGACAATTACTCCCAAGACAATTACCTCCAAGACAATTACCTCCAGGACAACTACCCCCCAAGACAACTAACTACCCCTAAGACAACTACCCCCGGAATATTATTACCCAAGACAACTACCCCCAAGACAATTACCCCCCCCCCCCCCCCACCCCAGACAACTACCCCCGGAAAATTCCCCACCCCCCGGAAGATTACCCCTCAGACAATTACCCCCGGACAACTAACCTCCGGACAACTAAACTTTATTTGATCAAAATCGGTTCAGAAATGGCTGAAATATCCATAAACATATTATAATTGAAACATTTAAAAATGCTCATAGACTTTTTCGAAACAATCTAAATAGGTTTTTAAAAAGTAGTTGAATCATTATTTTCACAAAATATCAAATGCACAATTTTGTATGAAAATGGCTAAAGCCAATAAGTTTTTTTAGAGAGCGCCCCTTCAGTTGTAACGGACCTTTTTGATTGATAACAGGGGTTTTACTTAGTCGTTTGTAATTGTGTATACTTTTCGAGCATAGTGGAGTTATATAGTTTGTACCGTAATGGTGCAGGTTTTGGTTACTAAATTTAAGTTTGACCAATAACTCTCCCTTTAAACTAGTTACAAAGTTTGTTGTAAAACAGAAGGCAGTTCTTTGAGTATAATAGGGTCATTTCTGATATAATGCAAATCAGACAAATGATTCCGTAGGGGAGCAATCTAGGTCCATTCCTTTTTTTTTACGATATTGTTTAGTGTTCTAAAATGTTTCATGTTACATTTTACCCATTACATGCAGTAATGTATTTATTTAATATACTGACATTGATGGATTGATGTAGTAAATCGGAGGTTTTAAAGTGTTTTTTTATGCGAATAAGTTGCAAGTCAATCAATCGAAAACAAAACTTATGATTTTTAATTCTAAGGACAGATTTAAAAATGAAGTTTATAATTTTAATTTAAAACTTAACACAACCAAAAAGTAAGTCCACCCCTAATCAAAAAAGCGTAACTTTTTAACCAAAATAACTTGGCAGGATTGTTCCTAAACTTATTGACTAAAGTTTGTATGAAAATGAAATTTGTCCGTTGAGTCATCCATGAGTGAGCTTACATTAAATGCAAGATTCTCACTTTTCAAAAGTCACAAGAAACATGTGACTTTTGAAAAGTGAACATTTTGCCTTTAATATGTGCTCACTCATGCATGCCTCAACGGACCAATTTCATTTTCACACGGAAGTTATTCTACAAGTGTAGGAACAATCCTGCAAAATTATCTTGCTCAAAACCTTTTCGTTAAAAAGTTACGTTATTTTGATTAGGGGGGACTTAATTTTTGTGTTGGGTTTAATTGATCAGTATTGTTGAAATAAACCCAACACAAAAGTAAGTCCCCCCCCCCCCCCCAATCAAAATAACGTAACTTTTTAACCCCCAAAAATGTGAGCAAAATAACAGGATTGTGTCTACATTTATTATAATACTTCTGTGTGCAAATTAAAGTGGTCCGTCGAGTCATGCATGAGTAAGCATATATTACAGGTAAAATTGTCACTTTTCAGTTACGAAATAGAACGCGTATTAAATCGAATGCAAACAAAATGTTTCCGAATGATCAATATATGAATTCGAAATCAAAAAAACGATGTTGAACTGCAACAAATTTTCAAAACATTAAATTTAGAGCGAATATATTCGTGATTACGTAATACCGCCCGCCGGGGATTCCGTTGGCGAAATTGAACACAAAT
>JBAMJV010011730.1:0-20565 GCA_037951105.1 Echinarachnius parma
TGTTTCTGTTTCGTGTTATTAATGCGAGCTATTGATTACCCTTTTCTATTTAATTTTCCTTCTATTTGAATTTTTATATCGGTATCATTCATAAATGAACCGTGAACAGTGAATGATGTCCAACCAAACATACTATTTGCTAAGAATATATAGTTTATATTCTGTGTAAAAGGGCCCCAATCTATTAGCTCCTGCTTCTATGGAGTCCGGAACCATTTGTACAATTAATTGTGAAAATGCCATTGATATTTGTTAGTTTGCTTTAAGGTTTAAATAAACTGAACTGCATTGAATTGAATGTCGATGCAATTGAAAATACACAAATTAAAAGCCACCGTAACGAATGGAGTTTACAAACTACCGTGTGCTTCTTCCTGTTGGTTCCCCGTATTTCACATTACCCTACTTCGCAAGTGTTGAGCAGATGTGATTTTATAACACCTCATGAATAGAATGCTTCACCCTGCAAATCCAATATGTTCGTTTGTGTGTGTGGTTTTTTTTTGTAACAATATTTACGTTTTTATAAAAATCGATACACATTCATATAGGAATCACGCAGGAATTAATATGGATCTAGTAACATGGTCCAGGGCTGGTATTCATTCAATACTTAGATCAAGTAAGAAAATTACTTAGCATTTTCTAGGCTAATAACTCATATTAAAATCGTCCTTTTGACGTTTGCTTCAGTAAAAACAAAATGTAAATGTAATATTTGAAGGCATTATGACATCAACATTTTTATAAGATTTTCAATTGATAAATTAATAAAATCTCAATTATGGCTAAGTAACCTACTTAAGCTAAAATTTGACTTAAGTATGGAATTGAAAACCGGCCCAGCTGATCCATAAATCTTATTTAGAAATCTAGTGGTTCTCAGTCTTATACCAATATGTTCGTTTTTTATTTTAAAAAAACCGATACACATTGTTATAGGTACGTGTTTGTTGTTACATTTTGTTTTTATAAAATGTTTTTTTTTTCGATACACATTGTTATAGGTTCGTTTTCCTTGTTATGTTTTTAAAAATAAAAATCGATACACATTATTGTAGGATTCATGGAATATGTCATTAATATGTGGTCTATTCAGGCGTGGGCAGTGGAGAAACATACATGGTTATACTGATTCGGGTCACGGCACTAAATATGTATACTTTTATTGTTATTTTTATGTTAATCATTAGGTTTTCATCGTTTGCCAACTTTTTTTTTTTGGGGGGGGCACGTACCTCTGAGAGCACAATTGTGTCAGTCGTTCTAGTTAGAAACACCATCATTATTTGAATTTTGTGAGGGTGTTCTGCTCTTTATAAAACAAATCATTAAAAACATGATTTACATTGGGTTGTTTACGAAATAAGAATTATACAAGTATTTTAAAGTGTCTCAAATCCCTATATGTCAATTTAAAAAAACTAAGCTCGGAAAAAAATTAATTCAAATGTGCAAATGTGTGTGTGTTTGTGTGGGTGTGCGTGTGTTTTTGTGCGTGTGGGTTTGTTTTCGAGTGTATACAAGTGTATGTTACCCCTTAAATGATTAATGTTACAATTAACAATTACATCAAGACAATATAAAACAGAAAATTACAGTGTAAATACATGGAACGAATTTGAATCGAATTTGAATGATTGACGAAATTGTTTTTCGCTGTTATGTGTTCAGCAACTGTGACCGTCGAATTTGATTTGCAATTGACGAAAATGTGTGACAAATTACTAATTTGTGTGGTCTTTTTGTTAAATTGATCGACCAAAGACAAAATTGAAGTTAGGATTTCCGCTCTGGTGGTTCCTCGGGACGAATTTGAAGTACAAATTAATGAAATTGAATGACAAAAGTGTTCAAATGGATGAGAAAACCTATACTAAAAGATGAGGTTGTGTCTGTTTGTTTGTTTGTCTGTCCAGCTATGCAAATCGCCATGCCTTGAGGTATGACCCTCACCTTTTAGGTGATGGTTGCTACTACATTTAGGGAGGTAATGGTAAAAGGGTATCAAAATTACATCAAACGGATGTTGTTGTTTTTTGGACGTTTTGAGCCCCAAAATGTATTTTGGGGGCGAATGTAGCCTCGGTACATGGCTAAGGGGTACTACCTAGCTGAGATACACTATAAGTATGGTACGTGATGTACACATACCGTGCCCGTATGCCTACAGTGTGTTGTGTCCATGCAGCTGTGCGCAGGTCCTCTTGTAGACAAAATAGTACAGAAGAAATTTTACAAAAATACTTTTAAAAAACAGTCGACGAGGATGGGATTCGAACCCACGCGTGCAGAGCACAAAGGATTAGCAGTCCATCGCCTTAACCACTCGGCCACCTCGTCTATATATCACAGTAATATTCTGCACTTCAGGCACTCGCGTATTTTGCAAACTTTGAAAAATAATCAAGAAGAAATTAAAGAAAAAAATCGACGAGGATGGGATTCGAACCCACGCGTGCAGAGCACAATGGATTAGCAGTCCATCGCCTTAACCACTCGGCCACCTCGTCTATATATTGCAGTGATATTATTCATTTCAGGCACTCACGTGTTTTTGCAAACTTCTATACTACTAAAAGAGGAGGTTGTTTCTGTTTGTTTGTTTGTCTGTCCGGCTATGCAAATCGCCATGCCTTGATGTATGACCCTCACCTTTCAGGTGATGATTGCTACTACCTTTAGGCAGGTAATGGTGAAAGGGTATCAAATTACGTCAAACGGAAGTTGTTGTTTTTTGGACGTTTTGAGCCCAAAAATGTCTTTTGGGGGCGAATGTAGCACCAGTACATGTCTAAGGGGTACTGCCTAGGTAGCATACCCTATAAGTATGGTACGTGATGTACACATACCGTACCCGTATGCCTACAGTGTGTTGTGTCCATGCAGTGCACAGGTCCTCTAGTAGACAAAATAGTACAGAAGACATTTTACAAAAATACTTTTAAAAAACAGTCGACGAGGATGGGATTCGAACCCACGCGTGCAGAGCACAATGGATTAGCAGTCCATCGCCTTAACCACTCGGCCACCTCGTCTATATATTGCAGTGATATTATTCATTTCAGGCACTCACGTGTTTTTGCAAACTTCTATACTACTAAAAGAGGAGGTTGTTTCTGTTTGTTTGTTTGTCTGTCCGGCTATGCAAATCGCCATGCCTTGATGTATGACCCTCACCTTTCAGGTGATGATTGCTACTACCTTTAGGCAGGTAATGGTGAAAGGGTATCAAATTACGTCAAACGGAAGTTGTTGTTTTTTGGACGTTTTGAGCCCAAAAATGTCTTTTGGGGGCGAATGTAGCCCCGGTACATGTCTAAGGGTACTGCCTAGGTAGCATACCCTATAAGTATGGTACGTGATGTACACATACCGTACCCGTATGCCTACAGTGTGTTATGTGCATGCAGTGCACAGGTCCTCTAGTAGACAAAATAGTACAGAAGAAATTTTACAAAAATACTTTTAAAAAACAGTCGACGAGGATGGGATTCGAACCCACGCGTGCAGAGCACAATAGATTAGCAGTCCATCGCCTTAACCACTCGGTCACCTCGTCTATATATTGCAGTGATATTATTCATTTCAGGCACTCACGTGTTTTTGCAAACTTCTATACTACTAAAAGAGGAGGTTGTTTTCTGTTTGTTTGTTTGTTTGTCTGTCCGGCTATGCAAATCGCCATGCCTTGATGTATGACCCTCACCTTTCAGGTGATGATTGCTACTACCTTTAGGCAGGTAATGGTGAAAGGGTATCAAATTACGTCAAACGGAAGTCGTTGTTTTTTTGACGTTTTGAGCCCAAAAATGTATTTTGGGGCGAATGTAGCCCCAGTACATGTCTAAGGGGTGCTGCCTAGCTAGCATACCCTATAAGTATGGTACGTGATGTACACATACCGTACCCGTATGCCTACAGTGTGTTGTGTGCATGCAGTGCACAGGTCCTCTAGTAGACAAAATAGTACAGAAGAAATTTTACAAAAATACTTTTAAAAAACAGTCGACGAGGATGGGATTCGAACCCACGCGTGCAGAGCACAATGGATTAGCAGTCCATCGCCTTAACCACTCGGCACCTCATCTATATATCACAGTAATATTCTGCACTTCTGGCACTCGCGTATTTTGCAAACTTTGAAAAATAATCAAGAAGAAATTAAAGAAAAAAATCGACGAGGTTGGGATTCGAACCCACGCATGCAGATCACAATGGCTTAGCAGTCCATCGGCTTAACCACTCGGCCACCTCGTCGATATATTGCAGTGATATTATTCATTTCAGGCACTCATGTGTTTTTGCAAACTTCTATACTACTAAAAGAGGAGGTTGTTTCTGTTTGTTTGTTTGTCTGTCCGGCTATGCAAATCGCCATGCCTTGATGTATGACCCTCACCTTTCAGGTGATGATTGCTACTACCTTTAGGCAGGTAATGGTGAAAGGTATCAAATTACGTCAAACGGAAGTTGTTGTTTTTTGGACGTTTTGAGCCCAAAAATGTCTTTTGGGGGCGAATTTAGCCCCGGTACATGTCTAAGGGGTACTGCCTAGGTAGCATACCCTATAAGTATGGTACGTGATGTACACATACCGTACCCGTATGCCTACAGTGTGTTGTGTGCATGCAGTGCACAGGTCCTCTAGTAGACAAAATAGTACAGAAGAAATTTTACAAAAATACTTTTAAAAAACAGTCGACGAGGATGGGATTCGAACCCACGCGTGCAGAGCACAATGGATTAGCAGTCCATCGCCTTAACCACTCGGCCACCTCGTCTATATATTGCAGTGATATTATTCATTTCAGGCACTCGCGTGTTTTTGCAAACTTCTATACTACTAAAAGAGGAGGTTGTTTCTGTTTGTTTGTTTGTCTGTCCGGCTATGCAAATCGCCATGCCTTGATGTATGACCCTCACCTTTAAGGTGGTGATTGCTACTACCTTTAGGCAGGTAATGGCGAAAGGGTATCAAATTACGTCAAACGGAAGTCGTTGTTTTTTTGACGTTTTGAGCCCAAAAATGTATTTTGGGGCGAATGTAGCCCCGGTACATGTCTAAGGGGTGCTGCCTAGCTAGCATACCCTATAAGTATGGTACGTGATGTACACATACCGTACCCGTATGCCTACAGTGTGTTGTGTGCATGCAGTGCACAGGTCCTCTAGTAGACAAAATAGTACAGAAGAAATTTTACAAAAATACTTTAAAAAACAGTCGACGAGGATGGGATTCGAACCCACGCGTGCAGAGCACAATGGATTAGCAGTCCGTCGACTTAACCACTCGGCCACCTCGTCTATATATCACAGTAATATTCTGCACTTCAGGCACTCGCGTGTTTTTGCAAACTTCTATACTACTAAAAGAGGAGGTTGTTTCTGTTTGTTTGTTTGTGTGTCCGGCTATGCAAATCGCCATGCCTTGATGTATGACCCTCACCTTTCAGGTGATGATTGCTACTACCTTTAGGCAGGTAATGGTGAAAGGGTATCAAATTACGTCAAACGGAAGTTGTTGTTTTTGGACGTTTTGAGCCCCAAAATGTCTTTTGGGCGAATGTAGCCTCGGTACATGTCTAAGGGGTACTACCTAGCTGACATACACTATAAATATGGTACGTTATGTACACATACCGTACCCGTATGCCTACAGTATGTTGTGTCCATGCAGCTGTGCGCAGGTCCTCTTGTAGACAAAATAGTACAGAAGAAATTTTACAAAAATACTTTTAAAAAACAGTCGACGAGGATGGGATTCGAACCCACGCGTGCAGAGCACAAAGGATTAGCAGTCCATCGCCTTAACCACTCGGCCACCTCGTCTATATATCACAGTAATATTCTGCACTTCAGGCACTCGCGTATTTTGCAAACTTTGAAAAATAATCAAGAAGAAATTAAAGAAAAAAATCGACGAGGATGGGATTCGAACCCACGCGTGCAGAGCACAATGGATTAGCAGTCCATCGCCTTAACCACTCGGCCACCTCGTCTATATATTGCAGTGATATTATTCATTTCAGGCACTCACGTGTTTTTGCAAACTTCTATACTACTAAAAGAGGAGTTTGTTTCTGTTTGTTTGTTTGTTTGTCCGGATATGCAAATCGCCATGCCTTGAGGTATGACCCTCATCTTTCAGGTGATGATTGCTACTATCTTTAGGGAGGTAATGGTGAAAGGTATCAAATTACATCAAAAGGAAGTTGATATTTTTGTTTGTTTACCTTTTGAGCCCAAACATGTCTTTTTGGGGCGAATGTAGCCCCGGTACATAGCTAAGTGGTACTGCCTAGCTAGCATACACTATAAGTATGGTACGTGATGTACACATACCGTACCCGTATGCCTACAGTGTGTAACAACAGTTGTGTAACAGTGTGTAACGACAGTTGTGTAACAGTGTGTAACAACAGTTGTGTACAGTATGCAGTGCACAGGTGCTCTAGTAGACAAAATAGTACAGAAGAAATTTTACAAAAATACTTTTAAAAAACAGTCGACGAGGATGGGATTCGAACCCCACGCGTGCAGAGCACAATGGATTAGCAGTCCATCGCCTTAACCACTCGGTCACCTCGTCTATATATCACAGTAATATTCTGCATTCCAGGCACTCGCGTATTTTGCAAACTTCTATACTACTAAAAGAGGAGGTTGTTTCTGTTTGTTTGTTTGTCTGTCCGGTTATGCAAATCGCCATGCCTTGAGGTATGACCCTCATCTTTCAGGTGATGATTGCTACAACCTTTAGGGAGGTAATGGTGAAGGGTATCAAATTACATCAAACGGAAGTTGATTTTTTGTTGACGTTTTGAGCCCAAAAATGTCTTTTTGGGGCGAATGTAGCCCCGGTACATGGCTAAGCGGTACTGCCTAGCTAGCATACACTATAAGTATGGTACGTGATGTACACATACCGTACCCGTATGCCTACAGTGTGTTGTGTGCATGCAGTGCACAGGTCCTCTAAGTAGACAAAATAGTACAGAAGAAATTTTACCAAAATACTTTTAAAAAACTGTCGACGAGGATGGGATTCGAACCCACGCGTGCAGAGCACAATGGATTAGCAGTCCATCGCCTTAACCACTCGGCCACCTCGTCTATATATCACAGTAATATTCTGCATTTTAGGCACTCGCGTATTTTGCAAACTTTGAAAAAATAATCAAGAAGAAATTTAAGAAAATATTCGACGAGAATGGGATTCGAACCCACGCGTGCAGAGCACAATGGATTAGCAGTCCATCGCCTTAACCACTCGGCCACCTCGTCTATTTATTGCAGCAATATTCTAAATTTCAGGCACTCATGTACTTTAGAAAAACTGCCAAAAATAATCAAGAAAAATGTATATACACAATAGTTTGCCAACGTATATTATATTATACCATTCAACAATGACGTCACGATCAACTCGCACGTATAGACAGTATACGCAAGTAAAAACAAAGCAATTCTTTCACACGTAACATTACATAAAATGATAAATGCGTGAGATTCGCCACTCTTTCTCTCTACATGATCCATGAACTAGGTCGCTTCGAGTATCTATTTTAGGTTCATCTATGAATGGAGGTAATTAATGACCAAAAATGTGTCTACAAAATACCGAAACTAAAATGTGTGTTAATGTACAACGCAGTTTGAAATAAAGATCTGATACGTAAACCGTTGCGACCGCTATACAATGCGTCGAAATGTCACTCTGTTTTTCTTACAATTCATGTAAACAACAGTTTGAAGATGATAATTGTTTTAACAAATTATTGCATTATTATGTCATGTTGATGTCATATAGATCCTTGCCCGTGGCTATCGTAGCAATATACATTAACCCTCGGAGAAATAAACAATGAAGATAGTAAAACAAATGTCACGCACATAACACGTCATGGACATACGATGCTAATTACCGCACCCAAAAGACACTGAACAAATCATTTTCGTCAATGTTTTAATTTTGTTCTATTATCATGATTATGTCAACGAATATGCAGTTAAAACACATTAATACAAACAAAATCGTTAATGACGTGTCAATGACGTTCAAACTGCCCTATATTCTTTTTAAGGAACGAGCCTATACAGAATGGAGTTGTTTTTTAAATCATTCAGTTGCGTTTGTACTAATTTTTCACATTAGTATGCATGCTGACGAAATAAAATGAGTATGCATATATCTCACTCCAATCAAAAGGAAATAATATTCACAAAGTTATACAAGATAATAATTATGCACAAGTGAAAATTATACTGTTTTGTTTTCTTTTTAGAAAGTGCTCTTCTTGTATTAATCATACATGTCAGCACTATGATTTAGCTTTCAAAAAAAGCTCTTTTCGGCTCCAATTTGTATTTCAATATAATGTTGTTCTTATTTTAATTGTATCTACAGTAAATGTATTTCAAAATAGTCTGTGAGTTGTTGCCGCTGGACGAATTTAAAGATAGCAATCGCACGGAAGTCGCAGCATTGGCCCCACCTATTCAGTTTTGTGTATGCATTGTTTGGGCACTTTCTTGTTCCGCATTCACGAGATGTTATTGTTCTAAAATATTCTGCTGCTGGTAACAAGAGGAAAAAAGCATCAGGTTTTGTTTTCGCAATATCAAGCACAGTAAAATAATGTTTCCGAAGACATTTATGTAATTAAAATGATAACATATTACTTCAAAATCTAATTACAATACATTACAGGGGTAGCTGTTATTGTTACACACGGGCAGTATGATGATGGTCAACCTTGCCATCAACATTTCTACACCATGTGTGAAAAGGGGTGTGTTGTATTATCTTTTGAGCTACACGGGTGCAGGTGGGTATACAAGCCCCCAATAATTGTAATAAAAACATTGAAAATGAAATAGTAAAATAGGAAATAAATGTGTGATACCACCTCACAACCCCATCCGATCCCTCCCATCTGTAATCCCTCGCTATACGCCGCTCCGTTACGCACATGAACATTGTTACTGAGAGTGATATTCCAAATACTACCAAGAAATAGAGTTCCATGTACATTCTATGAGGGAATTTCCCAACCCGGGAGAAAACGGGTTAATACAGGCGGGGTTAGTGGGAAGCGCGTTATCTTATCTTGCAAGCTTTGCACGTGTGGCTTTTTTCTGAACTTAAAATGCGAGTAGCAGTGGTGTAGCAAGGGTGTTGTAAGTTATTGGGCACCGGGGGGGGGGGGAGCTTGGATTTTCATAAGGGGTACAGGTTTTCACCTGACAAGCACAGTAAAAGAAAAAGTCCTTATTAGTTTAGATGGCGTAGCAATCATAATTTATACCTCGTAAGTGACCTACTTTGGCCCAAAAAGTATAGTTTGACCATGACATTTGCACGATCTTGGATTCAAATAATTGCATTATCTGTTTTACGTTTTTAGGCCGATATCTACATGTTGTCTTTTTTTTCCTGGAAGTGTGAATTTTTCGGGGAGGGGGGGGGGCACCTGGAGGGAAACATGTGCCCCTCTCCCCCCATCCCCCCCCCCCCCCCCACCCCTCTCCCACATCAGGCCATCCCCCGTAGCTACGCCCTTGGCGAGTAGTATATGTGTGTATTTGCTCAGTTGTCGACGAGTCATGTTTGACTGGATTGTTGACTCAGTTGCCACGGAATCAATCGTTTCATATCAGAGAGAGATTTGTTTCGGATAAAACACGGAAGACGTTTCTGTTTGTCTGGTAAATATTCTTTGTTTTATGTTTCTATTTTTGTTTCTCACTCGGTTGCCTATTTTTTTTCCTCTGGCTGTTCCTCACTGTATAAGCATGAAATGAAATGAAATGAAATGAAATGAAATGAAATGAAATGAAATGAAATGAAATGAAATGAAATGAAATGAAATGAAATGAAATGAAATGAAATGAAATGAAATGAAATGAAATGAAATGAAATGAAATGAAATGAAATGAAATGAAATGAAATGAAATGAAATGAAATGAAATGAAATGAAATGAAATGAAATGAAATGAAATGAAATGAAATGAAATGAAATGAAATGAAATGAAATGAAATGAAATGAAATGAAATGAAATGAAATTTACCAAACAACAACATCGTTAACAAAAACATATAAATCACAAAATAGTCAAAAGTAATAGAACATTATAGTTGGTAAAAAAAGAAAAAAGAACCAGCAGTAGCCAAGGAGGCTAGTCGAGGCCAGTCCTTTCACAATATTATCATACAAATAATACAATATTAATACAATATCATCATACAATATGATACAGTATGTGTTACTCTTCTTGTTTTAGTCTCTCTCTCTTTTCAACTCGTCCCCGTCCCTCTCACTATCTATTTTCTCTCTTTCCTTCTCTAAAATACGTTTATTGTGCGAGCCACCAAGTTATATCGAACATTTAAAATATTGTACTAAAATAGTCAACTTCAAAAAAATGTGTTCTCAACTCTTGACATTTAGAGATAAGAAACAGAACATTTTCACTATTTCTGTTATTATTTGGTCATTTGGTCTTGTCATTCACATATAAGATATGGAAGGTTATTATTTTACACTTCCGCAGCTTATAAGGGCAAATATTAAAAAATTGATTTGAACGTTCCCAAAAACTGTAATTTAGCTTTAAAGGGATAGTTGAGTTCTGGTAAGGAGAGTACAGTTTTGGTGAAACTGAATTTTAGTAACCAAAACCTGCATCATTACATTACAAACTAATAGTTATAACTAGAAAGGAACACAAAATTACAAATGACTTAGTAAAGATCATGTTATCATTGAAAAAGAACCATTAAAACATAAGAGGGCGCTCTCTAAACACTCATCGGTTTGAACCATTTTGAATAAAATACTGTGCATGTGATGTTTTGTTGAAATATTGATTAGATAGAGAAATAACCAACAACTATTTAAATACCTATTTTGTAACTTTTTGAAAAGAGGAAGCATTTTTTTGAATTTTTAACGGCTGGTTCAAAATTTTCTAATAAACCTGGGGCCCCAGCTTTATTACAAATTGTTATATTTATGGATATTTCAGCCGTCTCTGAACCGATTTTGATCAAACAAAGATGATTTTATTATTTAAATATTATGCTCTTTCAAATTTTACACTCAGTTTTTCATTACCTCACAACAACAAAAAGTAGTCTAGCGCCCTCTCTACCAAAACTCAACTATCCATTTAAACCCAGCCAATCAACGTGATACGTGTTCCGTGTCTTGATTGCTGCAGTTTGGCACTGTCATACTGTAGTAATATAAAGGGTGATTATTGGTTCTGATTTATGCCCTCTTCCATTCAATGCGAAGATGCACGTATGTACATGTGACACGTGTATTTAAAACCAATAATTATAAAGGCGAATATTTACACGTTTCCAAGAAATGGAATTTAGCTTTAAACCCAGCCAATCAACGCGTTCCGTGTTCCGTTCCTTGATCGATGCAGTTTGTCACTGCCATACTAGTATAGGGTGATTATTGGCTCTGATTTATGCCCTTCCGCCATTCAATGCGAATATACACGTATTTCCATGCTGTATGTGACACGTATATTTAAAACCAATACTTACAAGGGCGAATATTTCAATTTATGTTAACGTTTAAAAAAAACTGTAATTTAGCTTTAAACCCAGCCAATCAACGAGCTACGTGTTCCGTTCCTTGATTGGTGCAGTTTGTTACTGTCATATATACTAGTATAGGGGGATTATTGGCTCTGATTTATGCTCCTCCTCCATTCAATGCGAAGATGCACGTCTACTGTACATGATGTTTGTGACACGTATATTTAAAACCAATGTTTACAAGGGCGAATATTTCAATTTATTTTAACGTTTCCAAAAAAATGTAATTTAGCTTTAAACTCAGCCAATCAACGCACTCCGTGCTCCGTTCCTTGATTGGTGTACTTTGTTACTGTCATATATACTAGTATAGGGGCATTATTGGCTCTGATTTATGCCCTTCCGCCATTCAATGCGAAGATACACGTATTTCCATGCTGTATGTGACACGTATATTTAAAACCAATACTTACAAGGGCGAATATTTCAATTTATTTGAACGTTTCCAAAAACTGTAATGTAGCTTTAAACCTAGCCAATCAACGAGCTACGTGTTCCGTTCCTTGATTGGTGCAGTTTGTTACTGTCATATATACTAGTATAGGGGGATTATTGGCTCTGATTTATGCCCCTCCTCCATTCAATGCGAAGATGCACGTCTACTGTACATGATGTTTGTGACACGTATATTTAAAACCAATGTTTACAAGGGCGAATATTTCAATTTATTTTAACGTTTCCAAAAAAATGTAATTTAGCTTTAAACTCAGCCAATCAACGCACTCCGTGCTCCGTTCCTTGATTGGTGTAGTTTGTTACTGTCATATGTACTAGTATAGGGGGATTATTGGCTCTGATTTATGCCCTTCCGCCATTCAATGCGAAGATACACGTATTTCCATGCTGTATGTGACACGTATATTTAAAACCAATACTTACAAGGGCGAATATTTCAATTTATTTGAACGTTTCCAAAAACTGTAATGTAGCTTTAAACCTAGCCAATCAACGAGCTACGTGTTCCGTTCCTTGATTGGTGCAGTTTGTTATATACTAGTATAGGGTGATTATTGGTTCTGATTTATGCCCTCTTCCATTCAATGCGAAGATGCACGTATACTGTTAATGATGTTTGTGACACGTGATGTATTTAAAACCAAATGTGTCTCCCATTTCAGGATTAAAGGGACAGTGACTTTTTTTTACTGTTTCATATGGTCTAGGGATTATATAGATGTTATAATTTTGATAAATGACTGGAATAGCAGTCTATGATATTGTTCTTTCCTTTTTACCAATTATATATAAATATGCCGATATGTGTAAACGTGGATTGTTTGGTAAATCAATTACTCTCCTCGATTTTTTCTTTCATTTTTTTCTTCTTCAAATTTAAAGGGATAGTTGAGTTCTGGTAAGGAGAGTACAGTTTTAGTGAAACTGAATTTTAGTAACCAAAACCTGCATCATTACATTACAAACTAATAGTTATAACTAGAAAGGAACACAAAATTACAAATGACGTAGTAAAGATCATGTTATCATTCAAAAAGAGCCGTTAAAACGTAAGAGGGCGCTCTCTAAACACTCATCGGTTTCAACCATTTTGAATAAAATATTGTGCATGTGATGCTTTGTTGAAATAGTGATTAGATAGAGAAATAACCAACAACTATTTAAATACCTATTTTGTAACTTTTTTGAAAAGAGGAAGCATTTTTTTGAATTTTTAACGGCTGGTTCAAAATTCTCTAATAAACCCGGGGCCCGGGTTTATTACAAATTGTTATATTTATGGATATTTCAGCCGTTTCTGAACCGATTTTGATCAAACAAAGATGATTTTATTGTTTAAATATTATGCTCTTTCAAATTTTACACTCAGTTTTTCATCACCTCACAAACCAATTAAGTAGTCTAGCGCCCTCTCTACCAAAACTCAACTTTCCCTTTAAGCAGATGTAGAGAGGTGGAGAAAAATGGACACGGATATAAGACATGATAATTGTCTCATTTTATGTCATCGTTTGTTTGAAATTAGTAGGGGATTTAAACACAAAAGATTTAGAGGAAAGGAAATAGGATGGGCCGACAGACAGACTGACATACAGACATACATACATACATACATACAGACAGACAGACATACAAACAGACAGACAGACAAACATATAGAGACATACAAACAAACAGACATACATATACATACTGACATATATACAAACATACAAACAGACAGACAGACAGACATACAAACATACGTACACACATACAAGCAGACAGGCAGAGAGAAGGAGCCTGGGGTAGGAAAAAGGAAGAGATATGTATTGTGGATACGCAGACAAGACATAGAAAACAGGCTGGTAATATTATTGTCGTATTGCAGTTTATGGAACGTTTGGGAACTATAATAGCCGTATAGCCGAAAAATTCTGTCAGCGAGCCCACTGGATCAGCGCGCCCTATCCCAGCGGCCTGGTGATGATTGAAGACACGTATAACTAAGCTCTGTAAATAGGGGCCAAGTCTCAACATGCACGATCAAACCGAGAGTAAAATGTCCCTCCTTTTTCATTAGCATAGCCTGGGAGAAGCGAGACCTGGGGGACAAATATCAGACGGGGTAGCTTACCCATGTGGGGGTGGGGTGGTGGTGGTGGTGACAGCCTTTGCTTAAGCATTGAAATGACGTTATTTGTTTCGTTATCCCCACCCCAGGGGCTCCGAGCGATAAACGTTGGGAGAGGGGTCAAGGGGTCTCCATCCCATCCCCCACCCCCATAAACGTACGAGGCCGGGAAAAGGGGGCTACAGCCCAATCTCTGGATCTTTTTTTTCAACACTGATAACTGATATTCGGGTAACGTTAATGTTATTTTACCAGCAAAAGCATTTCGTAGTCGGGCAAATGAATCTCATGTTCGGGCAAAGCCGTGTGATGTCCCCGTCTAGCGAAATCATACGAATGGTAATTTAGAACAATAATGTTGAGTACATAAATGTTGCTAATTCGGAGAAACGCCCGTATGCTCACAGCGGAGAATTAGTCGGCAGGATTTCACATATAAATTGCGACCCCCCCCCCCCCCCCCCCCCCATTTCCTTTTTTTTTTTTTTCCTGCGACGCAATGCATGATCATTTATCATTAACCGACTCCTTGAATTTCAGCAACGTGATTGGTAAAATTCAGTCACATGACCATTTACGTCATCCAACAAACCGTCCTGATGGGTTTATTTTCTTTACCCATTGAGTGGCTTTGTAGACTCTATAATAGTCTCCTAAAATCATATACATGCCATTTTTTATTTTAGTCATCAAATCTCCAGACAGTAGAAACCCTTATTTTAATCTTCATAAACCCAAGATGAAAGGGAAAATAAATTAATGAAAACTTGTCAGCGAAGTTACAGTGTTTTTTTTTTTATTATATTTTGTTGTGAAGTTGTTCCAAACTAGACACTCAGAACATGCAGAAGAGGTCAGGCGGGAGAATGCAGGGTGGGGATTGTGAATTTGCGAAACGCAGGGAGTATATCGGGGTAAGGTATAAACCGTGTGCAGAATGTTGCCCCTTACACCCACGCCCCCCCCCCCCCCCCCTGCTCATAACATGGTCCCTATTTTTAGCCCACTGACTCATATCACAGTACATGCTGTTGCTGAGGGTATGGATGTAAACAATCAAACATGGAGTAAGCATGATGTTCTCGAATGTTATTTATGTCCCGGTTCATGATCTGAACGACAGGAATATCCTTGGAGAGATCAGAAACGATATGATGTGACAAACAAATGTACGATCCAGTCCTGATTAAAAAGCTAAAGGGGCGCGTGTCCGCTCCCTTGGGGAAACGAATAAAAAGTAAATAAAATTCATGATTAAATTAGTGAAATATCACCCTTGATACATCTCTTTTAAATGTTGTTACCATCTGTGGCATCACATTATGCTATCCGCTTTCTTCTTCTTCTTCTTCTTCTTCTTCTTCTTCTTCATCAGCGTTACAATTGTTGCGGAAGTGCATTCACGATACCAGTACACGCTACCTCTAAGGCAAATTGTCTCGCCTGCACCCCTACAATTCATCTAATCTCCCCCCCCCCCCCCCCCCACACCCTCATCAGCGCCCCGTCTCAGTTGACCTTGACTAGATAATGCAGCACACCACTGTCTTACGGCAATATAGGCGACATCATTTTTTTGCGGATATACAGTACTTACCGCACGCTACCTGGCCCCACTCGCTCACTCAAGGGCATGTACTCAATCCTTGCCTAACCCATGTCCTCCCAGACTTTGATATCCTCCTATACCGGGCGTATCAAAAAAAAGCGTTACACATTTGAAAAAATTGTCAACATTACATTTTTATATATTTATAAGATTTTTTCATGTCGATGGATGCCCCATGGTCTCATCTATCAAGTGCCACTAACAAAACAAATTTTCGTTCACGCTTGGGCGAACACTGACAGTTTTTGTACAGAGTGTCAAAAATGGCTTGCGCCAAATTGAAAGAAGAGGGACAATTAAACCAGCAGACTGAATAAGTACTCCCATTCAAACAAATTGCTCTTTGCCATAAATTTAAGAATATTTTATGATTGTGTAATAATTTTGTGGCAATTTTCTATCATAATTTAACGGATTTCATTGTTTTATATGCATGGGTGAGAATCAATAATGGGTAATCACTTCAAGAACTTTTTTAAAGCACAGGCACATCAAAACCACATGCCAGTCATTCATTCAAAAAGTACCAAATCAATTAATCTTCAAATCATTCAACCGATTCATCAATCAATCAATGAGAAATCAATCAATCAATCAATCAATCCATCCATCCATCCATCCATCCATCCATCCATCCATCCATCCATCCATCCATCCATCCATCCATCCATCCATCCATCCATCCATCCATCCATCCATCCATCCATCCATCCATCCATCCATCCATCCGTTCATGCATGCTTCTGGGTCATCTTTTGTATGTGTCGCACTCAATGAAAGGATTTGCATCGTTAATGAGGACAGGCTGGAAATTTTGTCATTAACGATGCAAATCCTTTTATTATCTATCAATCTAAGGCTTATTTATTCTAACCCATGCATAAAGCAATGAAATCATTTAAATTATGATAGAAAATTGCCACAAAATGATTACACTATCATAAAATAATCTTAAATTCATGGCAAAGAGCAATTTGTTTGAATGGGAGTACTTATTCGGTGTCCTGGTTTAATTGTCCCTCTTCTTTCAAATTGGCGCAAGCCATTTTTGACACTCTGTACAAAAACAGTCAGTGTTCGCCCAAGCGTGAACGAAAATTTGTTTTGTTAGTGGCACTTGATAGATGAGACCATTGGGCATCCATCGACATGAACAAATCTTATAAATATATAAAAATGTAATTTTGAAAAAAATGTTCAAAAGTGTAACGCTTTTTTTGATACGCTCTGTAGAGTAAATATGTGGCGCTCCAGGTTCTCGCAGGCAATTAATTGATTGTGAAAATGATCCGCGAAGACACGGTCGGTGCTTCCGGGTTTTGAACCCATCAGAACTGTAACTTATCGCATCCGTCCCCCAGACATACGCAGAAAGATTCCAGTAACTCATAACTTATGTATGATTTTACGAAAAAACTTGATAGTGCATGAAGTGTTAATGATTTTAAAGTGATTCATTAACTTGGTACAATTCAACCAAATTTATTTGGAGCTTTCACACTTCTCTTGTACCTTGTTGTAATTTTTAGCTTATGGTAACAGAAAAATTAAATGGGTTTTGATTTTTCAAATGTATCCAAAAGTGTTGATATATATGTCAGATTGAATTTGAAAGCGTATTATGCACGCTTTCCGACCGTAGTCAAGAGTATTCGATTTTGGATACTCCACGCGAACGATCTGGATAAAATCAGACATTGATTTTCTCTGTTTCCATTAGGTAAACATTATTCTTTTTTTTATGATAACCTCATATCATTCTCAGGCATCTAACAATGAAATTGTATATGATTGAAGTCTCAAACGTTACTCACTTTGGGGAGAAAAATGATGTTAATGGATCACTTTAATACGGTGTGCATTGTGTGGTATTCTTTACTAGCAGGTTGATTTAAACTTCAGCTTATGAATGTATGACATTGTCAAAAATGCCTAGCCATTCATTAACAGCAGCTAAATATAATTATCGTTACTACTATTGCACCGACATGTGATAATCTTTCATGTTACTAATTGACATTATGAGGAAATTAATTTAATTACATTAAATGTAACGCACCCTAGCAAAATCGCATTAATTAAACCAAAATATAGTATTGAATGTGCAATTATTCGCATTATGATGTGATGTTCCATGATAAATAGGTATAATCAGTTTTGTTTTACTTCTAACAATATTATATTGTCTACGACTCATTCCAGGTTAGTGGACAATTTGACGCGTTTCCAGCACGAAATGTGATGATTTCATCACTGAAATTCAAACTCAAACATGAAATATGTAATAGTATATCCATCCAATATTTCAATTCCATTCGCACATTGGTTATAATAATACGTTATTACAAGTTCATGGTGGTGGCCGGATAGGGTTACCAAAAGCGTATCGTATATGCCATTTAAACATTTTTGCCAAATGCCATTTTAAATCGCGAAAGAGTATATAGCTCCGATGTGCGCTAACGGTCGCTGTATATATTCATGACATTAAAGAACATTAAACAATCTGAATGCCGTTCATGCGTTGACTCAATTGGAATGTTGCGACGGATAAGGAACGTACTATTGGGTTCAATGCAGTTACAATGTAACAGTCTATCATTTTGAACTCATTTACAACGCATGTTAGTTTGTTTGTATGTGTAATGTTACTCTCATGTTCACCACAAACTACACAGTCCGATCCGATTCGACGACCGATTCAGGATCAGAGTTATGCTATAAGCTTTAAATTTGCACACACCTTGCTTTAGTTCAGATACCTAGTTGTTTGTTATTAATTTGGAATCGGAACAAGAATATTCCGACATGTAAAGCCCTCAGCACACAGAGCCGACTCGACCCGATCCGACTGGTTTTCAGTCAGGCTAGAGTCGGTTTCGCTGGGTCGGATCCGATTCAACATGTTGAATCGGCCTCGAATGATCTCCGACTGACTCTAGACTGGCAAAACCGGAGTCCTGAGGCAACCTATACTGAGCTGAACCGACTGAAAACCAGTCGGACCGGGTCGAGTCGGCTCTGTGTGCGGAGGGCATAACTTACTGACAGTTCAGTGGTAGATCGCTCGTCTCCTGCACGGGACATTTCGGGTTCGATTCCCAACAGGGTCGTATACCAAAACCTCCGAAAATATGCATACAATTTATTTTGTTCAGGTGGCGAGATGGAAAGTTATATCATCCATCTTAAACAAAAGAAACCGTTTACGAGATATACGCAAGTGTATATCCAAAGACTTTGACAATGTTGCTTAATGCATGTTAGCCAGGCGTTCTAGAAGGAAATACAAACGTTAGAAGCCAGAATGCTTCGTAGACGTGTTGTCTAAGTATTTCGGGGTAACTTTTTTCTGTTTGTTTTTTCGAAGGTAGAATCTTGTAAAAAGTTGGTACCAAGAAAGGGCTTTTAGTATCACATCCTAGATGGACAACCTCGCCAACATAGCTACTGGAAATCGACAGGATGGGTTTGAAGACATCAATTTATTTAAGCCGTAGGCATGTTAGCATGGTTAGGGGACATGAAGGCCCAATCCCACAGTTTTCATGAATACACTACCATACATTATATGACATCGACTTGACATTATATGGTAAACATTTCTTTAAGACTTCTACTAGTGAAATTAAAATGTTCGCCATTAATATGTGTCCGACGGAACGGGAATGGTTTCGGGTTTGACCCCTAGCATGTAAGTGTTACAAAATATAAGCCTATGGAAGCGATATCAAGAGAAGACTATACAGGAGCTATAGAGCACTCTCCGCTTAACAAGCACAATGAAACTATGGCTTTCGGCTACTATTATCATTCAGAGGGTGAACATACATTTAATTTAATACATGACTTGGCATTTTTAGCCTACTGGATCCCTTGAAATCCTTCTGTGAACATACCCAAATTTTACTAATTGTTACGGCGGCAAAAGATGATGGGAGCGGCCATGTTCGTGTAACTACCCGACATGCTTCTCAAATTCTGATGACTGTGCGGATGGCCGAACAAAAAGATCTTTTCACTGATTTGCAGACTCATCAAAGCGTCTACAAGTATTCAAACAATGGTTTGGTCCGGTGAATGCAGGAATGCATCATAGATCGATCCGCATAGTCCGCATAGACCTAACAATGGCGGCCTCCAGCGTTCGCGTGAGTAGTGGTCTACCCGATAGTGTTTGCACAAATTTTCTTCCATAGCAGAAATCTGAGTCGGGGTAATGTTATGCGAAATAAACAAGCATATTACGATGATAGAGGGGCAAAGCAACGATTGGGGGCACACTAGCTTTCTTTTATTTTACCCATATTTTGTCGTGGATTTGTTACATCAATTGGGGCGCATACCCCCCCCCCCCCCCCCCCCCCGCATCCCTGCCCCATATACCCCTGTTTCTACACCACTGACCGGTTTATTCGTAACCCCATTAGTGTGTGGATAATAAATTAATGAGTTTAGGTTAAAATGATTGTGTTCTTAATGAGTGTATAAGGGCGTGAAGCTTTTCTTGCATGACTGCCATAAGAAAGGAATAAGAGAAAATAATGTGGGTTGGCGAACATTTTATTTTAATTAGCTGTCATGTGCACCCATCAATCCGCGCTTCAAAACAAATGCTATATAATGTATTTTGGTTAATCAATTGGGGTATCCATTAGTTTGTTTTTATAATTACTCATGAGTTGCTATTTTACCAGGGGCGTCGATCCTGGGGGGGGGGCAGGGGGGGCGGTCGCCCCCCCAATGAAAATATTGGGGGGGCGAACA
>JBAMJV010011731.1:0-47012 GCA_037951105.1 Echinarachnius parma
GTGTAAGCAAAGGGTTTCAGCACAAGCAAAAGCTTATGCATACGAATTGCTTGAACTTGATCTTTTGCTTGACAAGCTCTTGCTTATGCTTGAAGCAATTGCTTATAAGCGATTGCTACGTTTTATGCATACGCCCAATGTCAAACCCCCTCATCTGTGTCATTTTATATCCCCCCCCCCCCCCCCCAAAAAAAAGGCGGGGCAGGGCAGAGACGAGATGAATTTCATGTGGGGGTGAGTTTTCATTTTCTACCCCTTTAGCAGCTCCGCCATTGACATCATACATAGGTGTATCCACTTTGCTTTAATAAATATTTGGTAACGTAAAATGTATTGTTGATAAATGTCCAATGGCAAAAACGAAATCCATGCGACTCTTATCAACCGTCTTGATATAAAAAAAGAAAATCAAATCGCCCCCTTTTCATAGCTTTCTCTCTGCAACTTATGTTTTGTTTTCTATGATAATTGTATCAAAAATAAAGGAAAACAACAGGACTATAAACGAAGAAATCATGTCTTTTTTTTAAATTCAACCTTGTTTACAAAATAAATGCATTTGCACGAACTTAATTTGCTGGAACAGATCTATCGATTCTTTATAATGATGATGCATCAAATTACGAAGAGATTTAATAGAGGACATGGATTGGGACGATCTTCTTTGTTTCGCTATATGGGGCGCTATAATTAGCGGCCGAAAACAAAACCACATTCCGGGGACACACACCCAAAGCAAAAGAAAGTGGAAATCCTATTAGACTATTCTGAGTGGGACATGTAGAAGCACGAGTCAGTGGACTGTATAGGAGAGGCCCCCCCCCCCCCCCCTCCCCCCCCCCCCCCCCCCCCCCGCCCCACCCCGATATATTCAGGCAAAGGGAACATCAAATTCAGGTTAAACCGTACGTGTAACTTATGTGCCAAAAACATGTCATATTCGGGAAAACACATAATATCTTCGGGCAGACTTGCGTCATATTCGAGAAAATTCATGTCATATTCGGGCATTCATGTCGCTTTATTGACAAGTGAAATCGGGAAGGATGGTTTTCGGGCAACAGCTAGACCACAACCCCATCGCAAAAATAATGTGCCCGTACGCCCATGTCCTGTCCATAAAGACTAACGGCAGAAACAAAAACCACATCCGGGAACACCAGCCAAAACAAACCGACAGGGAGGGGGAAACCCTTTGATAAAAATGCTAATCCTCTCCGATTAAGCCGAGTGGGGGATAATGCAGCGGATGGATTGGATCATCACTCCCCTTTATCCCTGACTCAATAACCCGCGTAAAACCAATCATGTAAATGGGATTATTGCTACTATAGCTATCCTCAGGACTCATCCCCCGAGCGGAAAGATTCATCCGAGAGGTTTTCATGAAGCCATCAAGAGCACTCTCTCTCTCTCTCTACCGGAAATTAGGAAATCGATTCCACTATTTCTAATCTTCTACAAGTGAGACTTGGGAGGCAATGCCTGAGAAAATGAGTCACAAAGAATGTTGATAAATCAAACGATCATGGCATACGACTGACAGAACCTAAACAAATTGGGGGGGGGGGGGGGGGGGGGCAGACCCAGTCTATTATTATACCTAAACAAATTGGGGGGGGGGGGGGGGGGGGGCAGACCCAGTCTATTATTATACGGAATAACAATTCGATTTTCACTCGGAAGAGGTGAGAAGCGAAAATACATTTATCTCCATGTCTCTGATTACCCCATTTCCGACATTTTCCGAAAATATCAATCTTGAAAAACAAATGCATCCCCTCAAATGCGCCAGCGCGTTTAATAATTAAATATAATTATAATTCATCGTTCAAACGTGAATTTATATGCTTGCAAAATAATGCACAAGAAAATAGTTGATCATGTTTTCATGGTAATTATGCCGGAGTCTTTCATTTCTTTACGAATTTCTTTATTTTTGGAAGGGTTCATATCATTCAAACATTATAAAGTGAATATTTCAGATTGTTTGTTCTTCCTAAACATACATGTATAATGCACAGCCGACCGAGAAAACGATAGAGAGGTAGCAAAAAATACTCATATAATGGGTTGGGAATTTTTATACCACATACTGTTATGTATAGCCGCCAAGTAAAAAGGATATACTATAGAGATCGAGAAAGGCTGGTCAGATTATTCTACATTATTTATTATTTTGGTTCCAATAACAATATTGTCGATTTTGTTAATAAATATACGCCATTATGAAACGCAAGATAAAACTAAAAAAAGAAAAAAGCCGCGGTTTATATACGTGGCTATATTATATGCCGTTTCAATTTGTAATAATCTTGTAATGACGCTTTTACTTTCGATAACGATTAGTTTGCACATTAATATTTAATATCTGTCATCACACCATTACAGGGATCGCTTAAAGTTAGTCAGACTCATGTATTATCGGCCACAACTCTCACAATAAAGGGAAGAGAGAATTGTAAAGACCATCATCGGAATTTCCGATAAGCGAATCGAGGATGTATCACTCGACATACAATTGGGCGCGCATCTCTCAAGGACTCGCATGGCCTATAGTGTCTACAAAAATTCCTACGTCATCTTAAGAAATTAATATTTGATTTTAACTTAGGCGAACAAATGCCGCCCCTTTATGCATGCACTTGTATCCGATTTTTAATTCAGCCACGTGATTGACCACTCCTTATTGTTTATGCCCAAAAGGATTGTCATGAGTATGTCATGTGACCGTATTTTTGTCTATTATAATACTGCGAGTTTTATTTCATTTTTTTTCTCGAAAAGGTATAAAACATACTACAATAATGCTAATAATAATTATAAAATATTGCATTTATATAGCGCTGAATACAGGGTTTCCAAGCGCTGTACAACACACTATAATATATACTCCGCAATTATCTTCTGCTCCATCTCAACACCATTTGGGACTCCGAGCCGCTCAGTGCCACAAGCATTTCCGCAAAGTTCCGCAATCGAGGTTTGCGCATTAATAACTTTTCTATTAGGTTATTACCATTGATATTTTTGGTATATTGGTATCATTGGAAAGCGTGAACTCTCCCCTTTACATTGATATAACATTTGCTATGAGTATTTCATCATGGAATGTGCATTGCATCCAAATGTAGGGCAAAGTCAAAAGTGAAATGTTGCAAAATGCACTGATTCTGTCAACAAAGGGCCTTCCTTTTGTTTGAAGATTAAAATGTGGCTTGAATGCCTATTACGTTATTACCATTCATAAATTTGGTGTCATTGGAAAGCGTGAATCCTCCTCTTTACATTGATATAACATTTGCTATGGATATGTTATCATGGAATGTGCATTACATCCGAATGTAGGGCAAAGTAAAAAATGAAATGTTGCAAAATGCACTGATTTTGTCAACAGTGTGCTTCCTTCTGTTTGAAGATTAAAACGTGGCTTGAATGCATGACCACCTCACCCCCATTCAAGCCAAGGAAGGCACTCTGTTGACAAATCAGTGCATTTTGCAACATTTCACTTTTGACTTTGCCCTACATTTGGATGCGAATGCACATTCCATGATAAAATATTCATAGCAAAATGTTATATCAATGTAAAGAGGAGGATTCACGCTTTCGAATGATACCAAATTTACTGAATGGTAATACCGTAATAAAAAAGTTATAAATGTGCAAACCTCGATTGCGGAACTTTGTGTGCGAGGTATACATAAATCCCATTCGCTGGTGCTGATTAAATATGACCACCGCCCATGAGACAGGGATGTTTGTGAAAGCAAAAAGTCGAGAGCCTGATATTTGTGCCTGATTTTGTATGAGAATTGTACAAATTTGAGCCTGAATTTCTAGGCTTTGCCCGAAAACAGGCACACAGATATACATACAGCGATGTTTAAATGATATCACGAACTGAACACGGAAGAGAAGAGAAAGTTCAATATAATATACCATGTTTCTTTGGTCCTTGGGTGTTCGGACTTATTTCTAATGTATAATTTTCATCACGTATAATCTTTAGCATAATTATATTCATCATCGCGATCAATAAGTATAATTACTTACAATCAAAAGCGAATGTAAAAACTAAATATTAGAGATTGCCGGGAGAATGTTTCCCCCCATTTTTTGCTTCCATATTATGTTCTTTTTGCGACAAGCACCCATGTAACCATATACGCATATCAGGAATTGGAGGTCTTCCAATTCCCTGGGCATATAAAATACGATTAGTAAATAAATCTTCGAAAATCGAAATTACGGACTTTCCATAAATACCCCTTTTGTCTCGGTTTCATTTTCGAGAAAAAAAATGACCCCTAGATACCTTAAATTTTGTTATCAGATTTGCTATCTCACAATAGAAACTGCCCAGAAATAAATTATTTGAATGAATAATAATTATTAGCAGGGGGAATCGAACCAGAGACCTCCGGATCGCTATCGACTGGTGCACAAAGTATATCTGGGAAGATACCGGAATCCATGTCTTTGTGGCTCAATGGTTAGATCACGGTCTAGCAATTGGAAGGTCTCAGGTTCAAATCCGGTGAAGTTCGAATTTTCTTTGCTCATTTTCATTTATTTTCCTGAACTTACACCAGATTGAATCGTCTGCAAAGTGAACCTTGTCATATTAAGTTATTTCACATTGAATCACACTTTTTAGACATTTAAAGGGATAGTTGAGTTTTGGTCAAACTTAATTTTAGTTACCAAAACCTGCACAATTACATTACAAACTATAATAGTTATAACCTCACCATGCTCGAAAGGTATACACAATTACAAACGACTAAGTAAAAAACATGTTATCTATTCAAAGAGAGTCGTTACAACTCAAGAGGGCGCTAAAATCATTGGTTTTAGCCATTTTTCATACAAAATTGTGCATGTGATATTTTGTTGAAAATAATGATTAAATAGATATATCATAAACAACTATTTAAAACCTTTTTTAAAATTTCGTGGAAGAAGTATAATATATAAGCATTTTATGTATTTTTTTTATAATCAAGATATCGTCTAGCCAAACGATATATAAATAAAATAATTTGAAATCAAATTTTACAACTATGAGAGCATTTGAAAGGGAATGATTATCATTTTACATGTTTTATTCAATGATCTTTCAAATGGAATTAAAACCAAACCAATTAAGTGTCAAGGGGCATTTCGGGAAGTACAATACGCATTTACTTTAAATATAATTTCCAACCATTCAAATAAATATCAGAAATTTATTTTAGTAGCTAAAACTTGTGTGTGGTGTGATCACACACCTATAAGTTATTATGTTACAATGATTGAACGTTATAACAAATTGTATAAAACAAAAGTCAACGCTTGGACCTCGACCCTTATTCGAATGACTATAATCATGTCGGCGCTTCTGAACAGATTTGATAACACATTATTTTCTTTTTTTTATTAGTATGTGATTTGAAGCTCGTGTATTAGTTTTTTGTTTACAAATAACATGGAAGAGCGTACAGATCATCGCAACGATTTTAAAGGCAATTACAACAATTTGCTAATCCTACTATAATGGTTGCAAACCTCCCAAGATAAAACCAAAAAAAATATCCCCTCACTCCCCAGCCCCCCTCTCGCTCGCCCGCCACGCCCCAAAATATTTTTTGCTCATTATGCCAATGAAAATTATGGCCACTGAAATGATATATAGTTTCGGCTTCTCAGATTTCTCTATAATAGATCGCGAATGGCATAAGTAAAGCCCTTTCGTGGTTAACATGTGTACCGTAAGTGCGAGAACAAGGGTTACATGATAATTCATTTCTCTGTTTTTCTCAGTGATCAATGACAAGATGTAGGCCTCGGACTGAAATAACAAACAATTTTTTAACCCGACAAAGTATTGGAGGATAAGCGGTACTGAATGCGTATATTATACCAGCTGCCCACGGGCCAATAAGATAAACATGCAATCAGATTTTATCCGAGTTGTTTTTCGTCCGATCTCATTCCTCTTATTTTGTCGCATTCTTTGTCCAATGGGTGAAACCAAGACAAAGCCCATTAACTCGCACTGGGATTAAAAAATCAAAGGTTGGCGCTCCATTATAAAAGAGTGGAGTAATAATGAGTCACACACTGAAACCAAAAGTGTGACTATTACCTATACCCCTTTCAGATTTGATCCCCCGGGCCCTCTCTTTGTTATCACTTGACAATCGGGTCTTGTTGATTGCACAGCTGTTACTTGTCAGGGAGTGTTGTTGTTTTTGTGGTCTTCGGTTTGCGGTGGAGCAATTCGAGCGCTCGCTCGGCGTACGGGTACGAGTACCCTCCGCACCCCTTGTATCACAACAATCGACCCATTGCGTGCCCGCTACCAGGAAAGTTTACATGTACATGTACCAGTACATGTAATCAGCAGTGACTCTTGCAGCGCACAGCATCATATACCGTGCGATTTTCCGAACCATATATATGGCGCTGCGGATTACTGTAATATTCGTGAGCTATAATAAAACAACAATCTACCGTTATTGCTGGACATATCATACAACTTTGCAGCCTGTATGAGCTTGGTAAGTATTCCTACACCTTCCGAAGTTACCATTTTTTTTCTTATGAAAGATCTTAAAATAACCGATGTATTTTCCAAGTCAGTCATGTAGTCGTGTGTTTTTTGATAACTTTACTGATCCATTGTAATGTATAGTTTTGCACTTTGGCTTCTACTACGTGTATGTAGTATTATGTTTGTCTGGGGCCAGGGTTAAGGAGCGTTGTAAACTTGTAAACATAAAACATGCATGTACTCACCCCTTGTATGATAAGGTAGTAGGCTTATAGTTAATGTATATGCGCATCAACATTTGTTATTTAGTTATATACTATCACCATTTATATATCGTTTACAATATTTATATGAAGATACAGATTGAATTAAGAATGTTTATGATGTTGTGACAAGTTCCTAGCTCAGGTCATTGCATAATTTGCTGCTGGTATTCTGATAATGATTAATAATATGGAACTAATGGAGTTTGTGTATTATAACAAAATAATAAGAAATGTACATGCCACAGCAGAAAATAATCCTTGAAGGCATTAAGATGTGTGATGTAATACTGGTAATTTTTACATTTTCATATTTCCCAACACAGTAGAAAAAATAAAAAAAGTTACCACAAAAAAAAACAAATATAACCAAAATAGTTCAGCCTTTTCAATGAAAAAGCTTAGCCTTAGCCTTAGGGCAAGTTGTACATTTATATTGAAATATAATTAATGCAGAGTTGGTGCCCATGCAAAAATAACAACTTACATTCATGCTACTTTTATCTTACAGGCAACCCTGATTCATGAACTGGAACCTCAGATATGGAATGCTGTAACGGCCGTTTCTCCAGTGGAATTATTCATATTTCCGAAGCCAGTTTCACGCAATCAAGATAAATGCCATTTTCGTGACGCCGAACAAGTTAAAAAGAATTTTCGCAGTCTTCCAAAAGGTTTACGGGGTAGGAGAAAGAAGCCGAAAGTGATGGAGATGAACAATCAGAATCCAGAGTGTGAGAAAGAGCAAGAGCAAGAAAGGCCTATCAGGAGATCGAGTTTCTTGTCCGGCCAAACCTCAAATTCTGCAGACCCTACCAGAATGTGATCGACGGTAACCTAGACAACTCGGTTAATAGCGAGACTCTGGACTTCATTCAGCCAGAGAGCCCCACACTTACCTCATCATCGACCCTCTCCGTCGACGTCCTCCTCACTGTGGTCGTGCGACAACTGGTGCATCGAGGGGCGACGGTTAGAGACAGGAACGCTGTGATGTTCAACAATGAGTTGATGAGCGATGTCACGTTTCTTGTTGGATCGAAGAACGCTGCTCAGAGGATACCCGCCCACAGTATGTTTTAGCGACGGGCAGTTCGGTCTTCTTTGCGATGTTTTTCGGAGAACTTGCGGAGAATACCTCCGAGATTGTGACTCCAGATGTGGAGCCTGAAGCATTCCTTACACTACTCAAAGTAAGTTCTGTTTTTCGTTTATTTATCCTCATAAAATATATATGAAGAATGTTATCATGAGAATCATTTTCAGAATGCCGACAATTTGAATCATACATGATTGAATACAGAATAGAAATATTAAATGTCATTTTGTAGTGATGTGAGCAGTTATCATTTTAAAAAGTCAAAGGTGTATTTCTCAAATAGGCCAGACATTATAGCAGTCATTTTCAGAATTTAAAATCTACATGTAAATCCCAAATTTCTAAATTTGTAAAATAAAGCTATAAATTAATAAACATGAGCAAGGGAACCTCTTTTAAATAATTTGATGGGCCCTAGGTGCTCGTTAAAAAAGCGGCAAAAAGAACTGGCATATTGCATAATATAATGAATGAAAAGTAGACACATTTATTTATTACCAACACAACTACATGGTAGAACACATGTGACTCACTGTCAGTCTGTCACTGACATGAAAATCACTTTTTTTTTATTGTCAAATCTATTCAGATCTTAAGTTGATAAATAAACCCCGCATAAGAAGTTCCGCAATTCAAGTTTGAGCCTTCATATCTCTTTGTCCCCAAATTATCTTATATAAAATTTGGTATCACTAAAAAACCTGTTTATTTCCCCTTTACTTTGTTATGGTTATGTAATTATGAAATGTGTTTCACACCTAAATATGGGACCAAGTCAAGATTGAAATAATGTAAAATGTAATTCTTATTTTGCTGGCAGGTACTTGTACTGTGATGAGATCGACCTGACGCCAGACAACGTACTGGACACGCTGTATGCAGCCAAGAAGTACCTGGTCCCACACCTTGCCAGACTGTGTGTGGAATACCTCGAGCGGAGTCCTTAGCGCAAGGGAATGCCTGCGTGGCTGCTGAGCCAGAGCCATCTGTTTGAAGAGCCCGACTTGATGCAACGATGCTGGGAAGTCATCGATGCCCAGGCCGAGGTGGCGCTGGGGTCAGAAAGCTTTGTTGACATAGACCAGGAGGACCCTGGAATCCATCTTGAAACGAGAGACCCTCAATGTGAAGGAGCTTGTGCTCTTCCAGGCAGCCACACGCTGGGCAGAAGCTCAGTGCACGAGACAATGCCTCGCAGTCAATTCCACTAATCTCCGCAAGGTGTTAGGTCCCGCTCTCTATCTCATCCGAATCCCACCATGCCGCTGAAGGACTTTGCCAACCATGTCGCCAAGGGTGGTGTCATCACCCTCCAGGAAGCTACAGATATCTTTGTTCACTACACAGCAGACTCTAAGCCCAAGCTGCCTTTCCCCTGTACGCAACGAGCGGGGTTACGCACATGTACCGTCCATCGGTTCAGTCGTCGGCCTACAGGAGTAACCAGTGGCGCTAACCGGGGCAGGTGTGACAGCATCCGTTTGCTGTTGACCGCAGGATCTTCATTGCAGGCTTTGGACTCTATGGTCAAGCTCTGGCGGGGCAGAATACAAGCTGAAGATTGAACTCAAGAGAGGGAGCAAAAGCTTGGCGGAGAGCCACACCAAGTTCTTCTCTGACGGATCTAGCAATACTTTCGCCGTCTTGTTCCCCCACCCCGTCCAGGTTGAGCCTCCATGTGTACTATACAGCAAGCGCAACCCTCGCAGGCAGTGAACTCAGCTACTTTGGACAGGAGGGGTTAACGGAGAGTACTAGCAATGATGTCACATTTTCAGTTTCAGTGTTCCCCGGACAGTACCAATGTACCAATGGAACGGGAGTGCAGGGGGGACAGATACCAGAACTTATATTTTATGCATAATTTAGCACTAAATGTGCATTTAAGTATTGTTAAATCTGTGAGTCTAGTCAGCAATTAATTGTCTTTTATTATTAATTAATATATTTAATTTAATATTCTCAATGTTTCAGCTGTTAACAGATAGAATATCTACAAATGTAGATGCATTCAAATATGTACCAGTCATCATAAAATTTCCAAATTGTCACTGAAATGTGAAAATGAAATACCCAATACTAAAAGTAAAACCCGATACTAGTACCATATCACTACATGTACACAATGTACATGTAGTTAATTATATAGAACAACAACATTTGAATAAAACTAAAGATGATAATAAGTTTATAAATTCAAACCATATTGAGTTATTGCTTTTTACTAGAGCATTATAGATGGGCTACAAGAATGTATTGAATTGTGTATCGATGTGAATATTTTTGGAAAAAAATTATCTTGCATGAACCTTGTTCAATGGTCATAAATTCTTGTCAGTCAATTTATTTAGATGCTTTGCAAGTTTACATTGTATACATTAGTCAATTGAACAATTAAAGTGATCCAGTAACTTTGTGAAAGTTCAAACAAAATCACTTGGCGTTTTCACACTTCTCTTGTACCTTGTTGTTTGGCTTGTGGTAACAGGAGAATGAAATGGGTTTTGATTTTTCAAGCATCTGTAGACTATTTTGACCGTTATCAAGAGTATCCAAATTCCTTTTCTATGAAAATGTCACATATCATTTGCAGAATCTTCCAGTGATTGAAGTCTCAAATGTTAATGGATCACTTTAATTACTGATTGTTATTGTTACTTGTGCTACTTATGGTGACTGATTAAAAATTAACAGTAGATCTGTGCATACTTGTAATCACAATTGTATAATATGTACATTCACAAGATACAAAACGTACATGAATGTTAACAAATTCATGTATAGTATCTTGTACTGTTAGTTTTAACAGGCAGAACACACAAGGACAATGGGTATATTTATTAGTCATTACTATTATTAATTTCCTTTTTACTATGTGTGCATTTTGTAGAGTACCATTCAGACAGTAAGATGAGTAGTTCAGTAAACCTGTTCAGAGTTAAAGGTGCACCTGTAAAGTGTCAGATATTGCCCAAAATGACATTTGAGACTTCAATCCTGTACCAAAATCATTGTAAGATATGTCCCGAATGATGTGGGAAAGTTTCATTGAAAAAGAACACTGCTTTCCTGGTTAAAAAAGCGAAAATATGCGTCCGCTTTTAAAACAAATTACTGTATGACGTTTATGAGGTTTATGACCGTTCATTAACGCTCTTGAGCTGAATAATAGATATCGTCATACTAAAGGGGCATTTGAACAAATCTAGCCCTATTTTATTTTTCTCTTACCATAAGCTAAACAACACGGTAGAAGAGAAATGATGAAGCTCCAAGTAATTTTCGTGGAGTTAGAAACTTTACAGGCATCCCTTTAATTTTGTATTAACTGAATTCATGTGCAATTGTTAAATCATGTGATCATCTCTACAGCTTATAAAATGAATACGGTTACTACTTAATATTATATTTGCAGACTTTTTTATCTTCGTAACATATGAAAATAATTGTTTTCCTCATGTAATTCCATCATAGCTTCATGAAAAAAGAAAAAAAAATGTTTTGTTCTGGGAAATTAATTTTTTTTCCAATTTTTAATCAAGGAATGAACTTTGTTTGATTTACTTTTTTTTGTCAAAAGCACTTAAGCACAGATTTATTAACCCATTCAGGACTGAGTGATTCTGCAATATTATGTATTAGTGATTACTGACCAGGGAGGTGTTTCACAAAGATTCTAAGTTGAACTTAACTCTTAAAGTTGGACCTAACAATTATGGAGAGCCATTAGTTTCTTTGTAAAAATTGTTCTTTGAAAGCATACATTCTGAAAAAAAATCAGTTATATTTGTTATTTTCAAGGAGCCTTGAAAAAGTTTATATATTTTTTAGTGGAAGTCTCAAATACTTGTATTTTTTGTGCTCGTGATTATGTTTTATTCAAAGGTTACAAATGGCTTTCCATAGTTATCAGGTCCAACTAGATCAACTTGAATCTTTGTGAAACCCCGTGTACATGTACATGTACCTACATGTATTACTCATCCCTGTGTAATGACTTTGATGCAGAGTCATAGTGAGGAAATGCAATTCCCCTCTTTGCACTCTTGGACACTATTAACCCATTCAAGACTAATATTGGATTTTGGTATGTAACACTCTGTAGCCCAAAGCCAGAGTATTTTCGGGAACAGTCCTGAATGGATTATTCGGTTATTTCCCAAAGCAGAAACCCGTCACAGAACAAATGATAATACTGATGTGCCGGTGAATTTTCAATGATAATGCACTATTTGAAGCACTGTCCTTCATGATTTATATACATGTATAACGAGGTGATTGCTGTTATTACAGAACTTTCTACCTTGTATTTCTACAGTATTTAGGCCTTGATAGATATATTTCTTCTTTGGTGCGAACAAAAACGGTTAGCTTAAACCTAAAAGCAAAACTAGTTTTTACCCGCGATGGCTGATTACAAACAATTATCCTTTTCACTATGTACAGCACAAGTTAGTTAAAACAGTGCAGACATGTATTGGAATGATGAGACTCTCTTCATAATCTAATATTTGTACCAATTGGCCAATCAATGGCCATGCTATGCATACATGTTCCTAATTTACTCATAGGGGTGAACTCAACCATCATGCATATTATGCGTTTCCATATTTTTTATTAGCACTAATTGAATTCAAAGACTCCTGTTATATTCATCATTGGCATGAATAATACCAGCATCATCGATGTACACAGTACATGTATACAATATATCAACTCATGACAGGGGAGCATCAGACCAATTATGAGTACGCTGCTGTACAGAGTATGTATAATGAGTGACATATACATAATGTATGCCTTTCCCATCGATATCATACATGTCTCAAACTATTATGGCGTTGGAAAGGGATGGTAAGACAAGCTCACGAGCTAAGTGAATGCATTGAAGAGTGATCTGTTTAATCACTTAATTGTAATGACCTTTATCATGCACATAATGTAGATGTACGATGTATGAGTATCTCTAGAGAAGTCCTACTCCTTGGTGTGCTATTTTAGATTAGGAATACAGTGCAACCTCATTATATAGAACTCTGATATGATGACACACGCGGTACCCCGGGGCACCGTTGTACCCCGGGGTACCGTGTTGTGTAGCGCCATCTTGCGTCCAACCGTACCGCAGCTATTGCGTTGTGCATGCAGTGCAGCGCGCGATTGTATGCACGCTATACCCACAGTACAGCCCTAAAAATTAAATAAATAATTAAACAAAATGGCGGATTTTCGTCTGGTACCCCGGGGTACCGTTTATGTCATCATATATCAAAACCCTCCTGCATAATGATATAATTTTGCAATTCCAAGGTGTTCATATTTTGTTGTTTCCCCTGATTTAACAGTATACCTGCTATAACAAGGTAATTACCACTGTCCCAAGGGTTATAATGAGGTTCCACTGTATTATTTGCATTTTCAGGTAGGGAAGTATACATGTAGTTTATGTTATAGAGTCAACTCAGTTTGTGAATAATTTATTTAATACCTGTAAATACTTGTGAATAGAGTTTATTGAAATTCATGGCTGGTCCTTTGTATAAATGTAAATGTATTTTGAACCACCCAATATGCAAATAATAAAATTTTCTATAAAATTACTCAAATCTTCTTCCTCTTGTATTGATGATTGATATTTAACATGTGTATTTCTATGATTTGACATGTCCCCTGAGTGATGTGAAAATATCATGGTAAATGAATGTCACATGGCTGCAAGGGGATATTATCTAACTCATTGCACTCAGTAGATAGTTATGAATGAATCATACATATCTTTATAACAAAAGAGAAATTTGGAACTCTTCTACGCTTCTATTGGTAATACGAATACAATAAGATATGTGAGAACCGCCGGAGTTCAGAGTAATTTGTTAGGATTTTGGCAATGTTACTAGATCCCTTTAATATATTTTAATGCAAACATACAGAAACAGACCAGAGGGTTGTTGCATAAAGATTTGCGATTAATTGCAAAGTTGGGTTTAATCGCATTGGCTCAAGTGCACATGTTTTCTGACTTGCAATCAATCGCAACTTTGAGATTAATCGCAACTTTGAGATTAATCGCAACTCTTTATGCAACACCACCCAGAAGTATATGATATGAATGAAAATAGGGTTTTCCGGGATTCAAACCTGAGACCTTCGGATTGCTAGACTGGTGCGCTACCAACTGAGCTATAGAAAATCTTAATTTTTATCAATTTAAGAAAATTTCTACATACTGTGGATATATGCTTCAAAGCCTACACTCTACATACAAGGATCAAATACTGATCACTATATTCATTTGTTACATCTTTCACAAAATATCAGGATATTTATTTTATCAAGGGAAAATGCACTTCACATATCATATGTACACATGCATCAATACATGTACATTTAATCATACCTGTACACTTACACACAACAGGCACTTCTCAACTCAACCATGCTAGATGAGATTATCAATATCTCGCATATTCGATCATCAAATTCTGCATTAATGCATACCGTAGAGCATACACTATATCCCAGTGATCAAATCTCATGTCACAATATTGATTTGTAAGCCATGGAGAGTGAGAGTGAGACTGCAAGAGGAGGATAATATTCATTTTGTAATGCAAAAGCTTTCCTCTGCACTCAATATCTCAGAGAGAGAGACAAAGTTATGTCAATTTTGTAATTTTGATGAGTGGACTTTATGAGTAAAATAATATATCAAACTAACTGGCTGACTTATCAAATGTATGTGAAATAAATGTGTCACTGCATTTAAAGGCAGAAATAACTGACTCTTCAGAGTCTTCATCAAAGTACATGGAATATTCTTGATAAATATAAATAGCGGTATATATACCAAGAGTCCGAGACACAGTCTTAGTGAAAGAACTATTGAAACAGAGATGGATTTTTAGGTCTATTACTCACCATGACCAAGGAGCATCCATCCAATAGACCGCTTCTGTAATGTATGCAAATACTATGCATATGACGTAAGACTCCCCGTTGGCAAGCTTAACAATAGTAACTAGGTCCGGCAAGCTCCGGCAAACTTAGCTTGCCGGACCTAGTTACTATTGTTAAGCTTGCCAACGGGGAGTCTGACGTCATGCGCATATTATTTGCATGCATTACCAAAGCGGTCTATTATATGAGTGGGCTTCTGCATGTAAGTATGTATTGAATCTGGGCTCCACAGTCCACACTTACCTCTTTTGTTAGTGGCCCAGTCGTGCCAGTGAAATAATTTCTTCCCCATTTCTGGTGGCCCAAAAGAAAAACTTACTGGCCTCAAAATGTTATTTCGTGAGGAAACTTTTACAATTTTAAAATATCACTCTTTCCTGATCAAACCTGTTTATTATAGATGAAGCATGACATGGAAGAAAACTAGATTTTTCTAATTTTGTCAATGTCGGGTTGAAAATGTGATTGCCAGATCGATCCACCAAAATATGACTTTTATACATTTTTGATGGCCCAAAGTACAATTTCACTGGCCCCGGGCCAGTGTGAGTGTCGAGCCCTGGTATAATGAACAACAATGTACGTAATGTATAGCTATGCATTACCCATGAATATCATAACGTACAGTAGAACCTCTTTATAGCGAGCTAATTTCAAAGGTCCGGGTTTTATTTATTTTTTATTGTCTTTTCACTCTTTTGGCCCTGATACAACAAGATAATAAGAGCTTTCTTCCAAAAGGCGCTATATCCACTTGTTCAATTTTCGAGGAAAACAGATTTCTTTGTACACGTGCCTATAATGTATATGGGAATATGAAAATTGAACTTTCTATATTTTGATTTTGAGTGAGTAATTTGTCGTAAAATGTGGATTCCTAGATAGCTACGTAGCTTATAAATGTAGATATATCGTTAACTCAATTTTTATGGAAAGTGGATTTAGCGCCTTTTGGAACTGAGCTCTAATATAAAAAATGGACCCAAGGTGCTCAATATACTGAGGTTTCACTGTGTTACATGCATACTACTAGCACAAAGGCGCATGTACTTCTCAGTCAGTCAATTTCATGGAGGCCCACATTCTTCATATGATGACATAAATGGTACCCTGGGGTACCAAACGAATATCCGCCATTTTGTTTAATTTTTAGCTCATCCGGCCCGAAGGGCCCGATGAGCTTATGCCATGGCGTGGCGTCCGTCGTCCGTCCGTCCGTCCGTCCGTCCTTCCGTCCTTCCGTCCGTCCGTCCACAATTTTCAAAATGCTTCTTCTTCGTTATTTTTCAACCGATTTTGATTCTGATTGTTTCATAAGATAGGGCTAGGAGGGGGATTTAAAACTTCTACACAGAATCGTGAAATTCATTATATATGCTAATTTATGCAAATTTATTCAAAATCACACAAAATGCTTCTTCTCCTTCATTTCTTGACCGATTTTGATTTGGTTTGCTTTATCTGGTAGAGCTAACTTTGGTACACTAAACTTCTACACAGAATTTTGAAATTTTTCTCCATTAATTAATTATGGTAATTTATGCAAATTTATTCCAAAAATCACAAAAAATGCTTCTTCTCCTTCATTTCTCGACCGATTTTGATTTGGTTTGTTTTATCTGGTAGAGCTAACTTTGGTACACTAAACTTCTACACAGAATTTTGAAATTTTTCTCCATTAATTAATTATGGTAATTTTGTATTTATTTATTTATTTATTTATTTATTTTTATTATTTATTTATTTATTATTATTACTATTTTTTTTAAATTTTTTATTTTTTTTATTTATTTATTTTTTTTAAATTTATTTATTTATTATTATTACTATTTTTTTTATTTTTTATTTTATTTTTTAATTTATTTATTTTTTTTAAATTTATTTATTTATTATTTTTTTTGTTTGTTCCCATGTCCCTTCTGGGGCGTCAAATTTATATTTTTTTCACTCTAATTTTTTTTAAATTAATTTTTATGTCCCTTCCAGGGCATCACATTTTTATTTTTTGACCAGTTGAAAAGTGTACCACATGAAATTTGCGATATTTGATGTTGCGAGATGGCGGATGAGCGCTACGTCATTGACGTTCTGGTTTTTAATTTTTTTAGGGCTGTACCGGGGTATTGCGTGCATACTTGCGCACGCTGCACTGCATGCACAACGCAATACGGTTATGCTTCGAGTGGACACAAGATGGCGCTACACAACGGTACCCCGGGGTACCGCGTGTGTCATCATATTGTATATCCGAGTTCTGAATGATGAAAAGCTTGAAAATGTCACATTATTGATTCATAAGGAGAGCAAGAGGGGTCTCAGGAGGATGATGATAATAATAATAATAATAATGGTGGATAATTATATAGCACACGTTCCCTCTTTTGATGCTCGCGGCGCATTGATATTGATATTGATATTATGCTGATGCATTACACTGAGCTTCCTCTCCTCACCTTTCCTAGGGCTGACCTACAAAAATGATATTTATTGCTTGCCCAGTTGGGCAAGTCAATCATACATTTACTTGCCTCATGGCAAAATCCACTTGCCCAAAGTTTTCAGATATTGATGCCGTTGAGCTAAGTTTTAATATTTATGCGTACTTTACTACTAATAAATCACAAGTTAACAAAAAGTTGAAAATCTGTTACATAATAACACAAAGCATTATAACATTTAAATAATAAATCATAAATTTGTTCAAAAGCTGAAGTAGATGCATTATTTTCTGTCAGGCAACACAAATAAACGTCGTATAAAGAATCATGATTAACGAAACTAACGAGCGTTCACACACACAAAAACAAGATCCCAAAACAGCTGCAACGAAACATCGTATAGGTGCGCAGTTTGAGTTTGCTACTGCGCAGTGTGCTGTCTTTTTTCAGGTCTCCTTTCCCGCGTGGTCACGTTAAGCCCCACCCAGTTATACGGTTGTCATATAAAGAATCATGATTAGCGAATCGCCCAGCGTTCACACACAAAACGAGCGTGATTCTTTAGTCAGCTCTCGTTCGAAACGATGCTCAAACCCCCGTTTCGCTAATCATGATTCTTTATACAACGTATCGTTAGTGAGCGTTCAGACACACAATTTCCGTCGTATAGCTAGTCGAAAGCTGACTAGCTAGTCAGCTCTCGACTAGCTATACGATGAAAATTTTGTGTGTGAACACGGGGCTAGTCATGCAAGTGAAATTAATCTAGACTTGCCCTTCCATGATGTTTACTTGCCCCGGGCAATGAGGCAAGAGGGTTTGTAGAGACCTGCCCTTTCCCTAGGGCAGAGGGAGAAAATTAATTGGAAATCTGATTGTATAGCATCGGTATTCATGAGAAAATAATATCAGCACTATCTCCCAAATTTTTCCACCATCAAATTCTGCAATATATATGCATAAATCCAAGGATGAAACCAGAAACTGTCACAATATTGATTCATATGGAGGGCGAGAGAGGAGGATATCATAGCACACTTCCTCACCCCTTCTACTGGAAGAAGGGTAAATGTGGAAATCAAGATGAAGAAGACTCTGTATGAGCACGAACCTATGTTTATCATCAAATATAATTTACACTAAAATTACAATACTGGCTGACTTTTCATATATATCTAAGTGGAGAAAGTCCAAGCCTCCGCACTAACTTTTTTCTTTACTGGCCTATTCGGGCAAGTAAAATAGTAATCTTTTATATTTTATTCGCCCGAACAGACATACTTCTAGATGAGATTTACACAAAATGAATTTGAATTTTTTCTCGTAGTTGAGCAATAATTTAGTTGCCCCATCGTGCAACCAAACTAGACAATTAATGTATGAAATTTTACTTGCCCGACATCAATTTGTACTTGCACAGAAATAGGGCAAGTGCTTGTGTCCAGCCTTGGGGCTTGGGAGAAACCATCATGTCATTGAACTGTTATGCACTGCACTAGTACACACACTCACATCCGTACACAGCAGGTTCATGTACTCTACACATAACGGGCTCACAAATTCCATCAAACATTCTGCAATCTCCGCATATTCTCATATTCTCCTATGAAACCTTGAAAATGTCACAATATTGATTCTGACGTGTGTAAGGACATGGAGAGGGGATTCACATTTCACGATATGCACTACCTCAACCTTTTTCACTGAGAGAGAGAGAAAGTTTTGTTCAAATTTTGATGAGCGGAATCTGTATTTTGAGTCAAATATAAAAACTTAAAGGGGACCACCACGCAAAGAACACAAGGTTATATGTTTTGGTACTTTTGTTTGATATTAAATATATGCCCAACACTTTGCAAAGGGTTGTGTTATTCATAAACAATGCAATTAATCACCGAAACTCACGGAACCAACAGGGCCGATGGTTCCATAACATAAGCACAACACATTTGTGAGTGCGCCAATTCTATACCCGCGACCTTTGGAGACAATAGAAGCATGTTAGATGCCTACGTCCTAGACAATGGACTAGTCTTTGTCTGCAGACCCATACACAATTTCTAAAGTGTCCTGATGGGTTTTAAAACTAAACAATTTGTCTGGAAACCAATTTTGTCTGAACTTGTTGGTGGAATGGACTACTAAAACTATTACAATTCATTTATAAGAATATTATTTTGGGGCGGTGGTTCCCTTTAAATAATTGGCTGACTGCTCAGATCTAGGTGGATTGACACACCAATGTGGTATTGCAATGCACGTTATTTACCTAGATTCATTCAAATAACAGGAACTTCACATACATCACCACTAGACAAGATCACCATGAATATTGCAAATTCCATCATCATATTCTGCCATTTGCATTAATCCCGATGTTAACCAGAAAGTGTCATAATTTAATTCGCTCGTGATTCAGGAGGGTGACAGAGGAGGATAACGTATTATGCATAGCATACTTCCTCTATTTTCCCTTAGGTTTAAGACAACAAACAAAATTGAGCACTATAAAAAAAAAACTGAAGAAATTTGGGGTTGGATAATGTATGTAGTCTCTATATTCACTCTAAAACTAAAATAACTAGCTGAATTTTTAAAATCTAGGTGGAAAAAACAACATGTGAAAGCAAGTTGTAAATGTATGCTCACATTCATGTCCACACAACATACACTTACAATTCGCCCACACTAGGGGAGACTTTATACTGCTATCTTGCAAATTCCATCATCATATTCTGCAATTTGCATTAATCTGGACGATAACTCAGCAAGTGTCACAATATTGATTCATAAGGAGGGCGAGAGGGGAGGATGATATGTATTACGCATAGCACACTTCCTCACCTTTCCCTGTGGGAACCCTTTGGGATAAAAATAAGAACAAAATAGAGAGTAAAAAAAAAAAAACTAACTGGGGAAATTTGAGGCTGGATGTTTGTAGTGCGCATGAGTCATGATGAGTCGTAACAGCCCCTGGGGGCTCTAGGGCAAGAGTCTACTGATAGTTGGGTTTCAGCGCGGTTTTATTGCTCAATCAAGATGGTTCAAAACAAACTTGGGTTTGTGTCATATTACGCATCCATAGTGCTGCACACAGCCAGCACATACACAAATGCTCATTACAAAAAAAGATGTTACTTCAATGATTCTTAATCATTTGTAAATGTAGTAATTAAAGTTATGGGGCAGGAGTATTCTGACAGTTGGTTTCAGTGTGGTTTTATTGTTCAATCAGGATAGTTCAAAACAACGAACTAAGGGTTTCTGTCATATTACACATCAATAGTGCTGCCCACAGCCAGCACACACACAAATGCTCGCATAAAAAGATGTGACTTTAATGATCTAAAATGTAGTTTTACATTAAAGTTGGGGAGGCAGGAGTTATCAGACAGTTGGTTATTGCTGTTTTATTGCTCAATCAGGATGGTTCAAAACAAACCCGGGTTTCTGTCATATTACACATCCATAGTGCTGCACACAGCCAGCACACAGGCAAATGTTGAGGAAAAAGATGTGACGTCAATGATTCTAAATGTAGTTTTACATTAAAGGGACTTAGTAACATTGTCCAAATCCTCAAAAAACGATTGGAATTCTAGTGGTTCCCTCATACCTTGTTGTATTCGTATTAACAATAAAATCATGGGACAGGTTTCGTTTTTTCAAATTTCCTTTTCGTTAAAAAGATATTTACGATGAAGTTTTCAGATGTTAAATAATCCAAAGGATCGCGAAAACCGTGTACAAAGTGAGTGCAATGAGTTTGTGAATATCATTTTGCATTTTTGCTCATTACTCGGCCATATAACGTCCATTTGACTTGAAATTTTCACACAATACCCTGTGGACATATCAGATAACAGCAATATACATTGTACCAACCATTTATCACTTTTTGCACATATCAACAAAGTTACTAGATCCCTTTAAAATTGGGGAGGCAGAAGTTATCAGACAGGTGGTTTCAGTGTGGTTTTATTGCTCAATCAGGATGGTTCAAAACAAACTCGGGGTTGTGTCATATTACACATCCATAGTGCTGTACACAGCCAGCACACACACACACACACACAAAAATGCTCATTTTAAAAAGATGTGACTTCATTGATTATAAATAACTTTTAAATGTAGTTTTAAATTAAAGTTATGGGGCAGGGGTTTATTTGACAATTGGGTTAATTCGGTTTTATACTTTTATTGCTCAATCGAAACAAACTTGAGTTAAAAACAAACTTGATTTTGTTGGTCATAGATTACACATCCATAGTACAACACCCAGCCAACACACACACACACACACCAGCACACTATACAAATATTTTATGCAACTTCAATGATGTAAACAAATCAAGTAGTTTCAAAAGGAGGTTCTGGGAGAAGGATTATTAACCTTTTCCCTACTAGATTTTGCAATCCCCATAGAGTTTTTACAGGACCCACCAGGTTCCCATAGGCAATATAAGGTTTCAGGTTTGATATAATATACAAATTGAGGAAGAGCTGAGAATCGTGCCCCACTGGGACTACTCTCATAAATGCATTAAACCCAGTAATAAATTGCTCTCAAATGAGGCTGATGATATTTGATGATTCATACTGCTCCAATCAAAATAAAACTGGAATTCAATGATTTGATATAAATATATGAATATATCAATTGAAAAAATGGGTTTAAATTGATTTCAATTGAAGATCTGAGCCTGGTGTTCTACATGTACGCCAACTACTAGCAAATGTGGTTATTTAGTTCACAGAAATTTATTATCTTCTGGAATGATAGATAGTTTGAATATATATGACAAAATTTACAGTTACAGCATATATCAGTATTCCACTCGCATAAGAATTATCTTCATAGCACTATCAATCTAGTAAAGTAATTGTCAGATAGATTTATAAGCAGCATCAAGGCATGGTACAGGCTGCAGTTTATGTAAAGAACTGTCATTTTCTCATTCTTTATTTGTTCATTTTATTTTATCTTACATATTTAAATTGTACAGTGTGTGAATGCAAGGAAGGACATTTTGTTTTGTTTGAATTAGTTTTTGTTTTCGAACAATGATTTCTGCATGGATGAAAATGATTGTTTAAATTGTCACATTGTCGCCCATGATCTACTGTACACAGAACTAACAAGGACGCAGTGCAAAACATTCATTAACTCATATAGAGCCACTAAAGCAAATATGCACACAAACACATACTATACAAAATGTCTACAGTGGCGCAATAAAAGTTAATTGTGAATCTCCTTGGAACAGGTTAACAATTCAAGGTCTTGTTGATTGTCAGTCCGTCAGTCTGAGCCTTTATATTAATTGTGATTGTTCTCTCCTTGTCAAATTTTAATTCACACGATTCCTTGCAGAAAAAAAACTAATACCAAATCTACCTTACGCTACCTATTTCCCCTCTCTCTCTGTCATGGGAAAAGATCAAGATTTTTAGAATATGGAGGAATAGCAAATAATCCCTATTCATCTCTTTTAATGGTTATAAATATAATCCATGTGTCACTCATAAATTATTTCAATCGGTAATGTGTGTAAATACTGTGTATACAATTACACTTCAGTTCACGTTTTACTAGAACTGTTTCAATATGTGGGTCTTTGTATTATATTTAAAAGGTCTAAACAGATTCTTAACTGTCTTCTGTGTACACAGTATGTAGTCTCATGGTCTGTTACCCTTTGAAAATATAAATAGTTCATCAAACCAATCAATCTTTCTTTCTAACCATGAGAAATAGAAATATATCCCAAGTAACAATTACCATCTAGGCAGAGTTACAGTGAGGGGGGGGGGGGGGGGGGGGGGCACATAATTTGACAAGAACAATAACATACATCAAATATTGAAAATGAAAGGTTACCTGATTATTATTAATTTATGAAAATGACTGAGAAGTGAGAAGTATGTTCTGTATTGTGAAAATATGTTCAGTTATTTATAGTTTAAATACTTTAACATCTTTCATTATATGTGCTCCTTTTTATCGCATGTTTGACTCTTTTAATGCTTATCTTTTGCACTCAAGAATATGTTACACTTGAAAATCTGATACATCATGTTTCTATGAAAAAAATCCTCAGGAATAATTGTGAAGTAAAACAAAAATAATTTAAGATATCAATAAATTCCAGGCCCCACATTCATAAAACCCTACTAGCTTAGTTCCTTGTTAAGTGGATTTCAAATGATACAATTTTTTCTGAATTCCCTCAATCTAGTTTTTACTGATCACTCTTTAAATGAATTCTCAGACAGCTTGATTTCTGAAGGAAACAGTGTATTATATCTTCTACAAAATGGGATAATCTTTATAAGTTTATAGATGTTTCAGTGTAAAAAAAGAAAAAAAGAAAATAAGAACGAAATAGAGAAACAAAAACATATTTCTAGATTTTTGTTTGTAATTCCTTCCCTGATAATTATATATCCATTTCTCTTCATTATCTATCATCAATCCATCTGAAGGCAAGGAAGGCAATTTCTTTTGTCAAATTTAGATCGATGGAAAAACCCAATGTATACACTTTGTGATTTTTCAATGTTCATATTGCAGGGTTGCCAAGTCTCACGCATTGAGCGTGTGACACACGCATTTCACCCCTCTCTCACGCTCTCACGCTGATCTCTTAATATCACACACCTTAGAAGCATATTGGAGAAAAAAAGAAAAAAAACATACGTATATTAACGTTCAGGCGTTCCGTATGTCGTGTAAAATAATGATAATACGCACGTTTTCCCGGCAAAATCCGCCTAACCGGCCGTGTACCGTACACGGCCGGCCCGGTACACCAGCCGGATTTGCGTAAATTGCACCCTAGCTAGATGAACACGTCGCCCGGCGCACTCGGGGCGCGCCAGCCTCTCGTCTCCGTAGGTGTCGAAACCATTTATGGCATGCATGCTTCCGATATATCCGGAAATACGATCGTGCCGCGCCGCGCTAGAAGAATCAAAACTCCCATATATCCTTGGATCAAGACATGTTACCTGTATGTTGGTAAGCAGAACATAGTGACTTAGGGTGTTTAATGACTGTATATGAAATGTTATTTGACCTCATTAGGTAATGTATGCATCAGATTGCACGATTTCAAGTTCAAAATTGAAAAAGCTCCCTACCGTGGGAGGGGGGACACCCCCCTCCCCCCCTCGGTCGCTTCGCTCCCTCGCTAGCGGGCCGCACGTGCTCGGTCGCTCCGCTCCTTCCCAATGTCTCAATCTCACACGCTCACCTCTGCTTCAGAGTTGGCAACCCTGATATTGTCCATATATTGAGAGCAAAGATGAATACATGCAGAACAAACAATGAATAACTTCAACTCTCCATTCCCACTATTGAAAACCCAGAGTCACAAACAAAAGTCAATAGACAACTGAGCTTCCAGTGTAGTTAAGTGAGCTATTTTTATGCATAGTTTTCCTGCTTTTCTGACTACACTCTTCATCTCATAACTGCTGGATTTCCTTTATTTGTGATTTCATAGTCTTGCAGATATTTGCTTATATTTGTATGTTTCAGCTGGAATAAAATTATGGTTAATTTTAAAGGTACCGTTGAGTATTGGTATTTCCCGAAGTGCCCCCTGATATTTTTTTGTAAGATAATGAAAAACTGACTGTCAAATTTGAAAGAACATACGGTACAATTTTAATGACAGAATAAACTTTATTTGATCAAAATCGGTATATTTTTATTCAAATGATTCTTCACCGGCAATCACCGGGGATATTTAGACTTTTTAGAAATTGTTTTTTAAATGCTTAAAGACTACTTGGAAAAAAAATCTGAATAGGTTTTTAAAAAGTCGTTGATGATATCTCTATTGAATCATTATTTTAACAAAACATTAAATGCACAATTTTGTATGAAAAATGGCTAAAACAAGTGATTTTTTAAAATAGCACCCTCTTGAGTTGTAACGGCTCTTTTTTAATGATAACGAGTTTTACTTAGTCGTTTGTAATTGTGTATACTTTTCGAGCATGGTGATATTATAACTATTACTTTGTACCGTAATGGTGCAGGTTTTGGTTACTAAAGTTAACTATCCCTTTAAGGTTTTGATGGATATTTCAGTTGGTATGGGTACACATTAATATCAGAGCAATTGTCGCAGGAGTAAAATAGCAAATGTCATTATTATACAATGCCTAGATAGACCTGATATATCTCTGTGAATCTCCATGTAACAGGTTGGTAATTAAAGGTCATGTTGATTGTCAATATGTCAGTCAGAGCATGCATATTAATTGTTCTCCTTGTCAAATATAACTCACATTTAATAGCTTGCAGATTTACGCTTGAATACAAAATTCACCTTGCGCTACTTAACTCCCTTTCTCTCTCTCTCTCTCTCTCTCTCTCTCTCTCTCTCTCTCTCTCTCATATTCATAGTTAATATAAGCATGAGGAATATTATAGATTTGTTTAGAATGTACTAAGAAACGGCACAATATTGAAATACCTCAGTTCAATTGGTACGTATTACTTGTCATCATACAAGTGTAGCAAAGGGCATCTGGATAAATTATAGCCAATGTTGTACATGTACATGTATGTATTATGAAAATGTGAGGGAGATCTAAATTGTTAAGTTAGCTTAAAAGACTTTGCTCAAGACACAGTAAGAATAAGAACAAAATATATTGTAAAGCAAATGTAACCTATTGGGTAAATGGAAATACATTATACTTTATTATACATTATTGCTTTTAACAGACTTTGTAGAAAATGAAAAACATTGCTCAGAAACAATCTCCAAAAATGTTGCTTAGAAATAATTGAATTGAAGCAAATGTACAATGAAACCTGTGTATAGTGACCACCTAAGTATAAGGAACACAAATTCAAGACAAAAACATGTTTGAATGCTACCTTTTGGGGGCAATACAGTATCACTTTCACCAGACTTATGAAATGAAAAACACTGTTCAGAAACAATCCCAAAAATGTTGTTTAGAAATGACTCTTAGAAACATAATAGTCGTGAAACCACATAAATTACCTCACAGTTCAAACGTTTGGCTGATCTTTTACAAAATTGCTTTTTCTTGGTTATATGAGTCATCAGATTGGATTGATCAGCATCAATAATATGTTCTGATTTATAGCACCTAATATGAATCAGCTCTATAAAGCGCTCTACATAATTACCCTGGTGGTGAATACATCATATAGTACTGATTCTTACTGAATGATAAGGAATGTTATGAAGTAATTCATATAATAAAATCAAACTGGATTATATTTCTATACCATTATATTATATTATATACCAGTACTACTTGACAATGTCTTCCTGCCATGGTGCCATTGTGCATGAGATCTGTATCATCTGTTAGAAACTAAGCAACATTGATATTGCATATTATAATTTAATTTATTATCATATTTTATGCCAAATTAAACAAATCCATCCTAAAAATGACTTGCTTGCAATGACATTCAATGAATACGGTAGGAGGAAAATTCAGCGAAAATTTAATCAAAATTGTTACATTTATAAGAAAGTTAGCCTCGCAGCTGAATTTCATGCATGGACAGGAATTATTTTATATTGCTGCCAAGTGTAATGAGAAACTTTTTACAATATGATGTGAAGAATGATATTACACATATTTACTCACTCTCTTACTACTTGAATTCTCCAATATAAATTGAGAAAAGTCTGAAATTATGCTCATTCTCGCATATTATTCTCTTGATGAGTGTGCACAAGACATAAAGCTGACAGTATCATGTCTCAGTTCAACCCTATTTTTGAGCCCACTGTCTTAAAGGAAAAGCCTCTAGACAATTATTAACGACTTCCCTAATTACTCCGAGGTACGTAGTTAAGTATTCTACCAGTATTCCACTTGAAGGGCAATATCTACAGTCTTATTAGTTGGGATGGGGATAGTCTCGAGACAATCATGGTCCCCATAATTATTAATGACTTCCTTAATAATCTACTAAATACACTTACATACGTGTATGTACAGCAGTTCTCCATTAAATATGATGATGTGATTTTAAATAGCAATAAAGGCAGCCACATGCAGACTGTAAAATAAATTTGTAGAACTTGAAATATCAGCTGAACCTGAACTGCTGATACTTACTCCCACACTGCCCCAATACCCTTTGGGAAAATAAAGAAATATCACAAGTTTTCATTTCTGGCAGGTTGCCTAGACATTCAAGAGTTGCTACCTTAGTACTTTTAAAGGGAACCAATACCCCAACATAATCCTTTTGAGTTTGATAAAGTGAATAATTTTAGTTATCCATTCCACTGGCAACCATATAAATATGTGTTTCCAAAAATGTTTGATACAAACTTTATTCTCATTAGTCATTACTAATTGTAAACATGTAATTCAGGGTTCGACACTAGCACTTGCCCTGTTGCCCGGGGCAAGTGAAATTTCATAAAAGGTCTAGTTTGGTTGCCTGGCTGGGCAACTAAAAGATTGCTAAACTAGGAAAGAATAATGTAATTCTTTATGAGTAAATCTTACGTAAAAGTAAGTGGGCAAGTAAGTTTTCTGTTTGGGCAAGTAAAAGTTGAAAAGTTATGATTCTGCTTGCCCAAACGAGCAAGTAGAACAAACTTTGTGGAGGCTTGCATATATTCATGGGTCTGGAGAAACAGGCTTGTTCAATTTCCTTAGAAACTGAACTACCTCTTTAGTCTTAGGCTCCTATACGATAGATCATAGTCTTTTTCTGTAGACCCATGAATACATCATTTAGTATGCGTTTTCAAATGATGATAACATTTTTCTGGAAACCTATTTTCCCAAACTATTCTCTTTCATTTAATATTAGAGCATTATTTTGGTTTGTGTTGGTTCCCTTTAACCGTTATTTATTTTTTATTGATAATCAGAACAATACCTCAACAAAAACTTCCTATTTCAAAACCCTGCCTTGATTTTGAATATAAGGGATTATGGAGAGCTCAGTCTGCCATTTTACTGCCATCTAACATTTTACAAACATTTGTATTCTATCTAATTTTCAAAGTCTGCAATTTTCCTAAAATGTGTATTTTATTTGATTATTAACGATTGTAAAGCTTTATGCTCTGGCAGAACTGTGAAGTGTGGCCTGGGACATACAATATACTCTCCTATAACTGAACACTTATAACTACCATACATTTTTTTCTTTGAGTGGATGTGCTTGCATTCAGTGTTCACTATGATGTATCTGTTTATGGATGTCATCTTTGAAGATATGTTTTTAGTGAAAATTATCTATTTTGCAAATATTACCTAAAGATTACTCATGTAAAATCTGCATCATTGGACTTATAATAATACCATACTGAAATGATTATTTAAAATGTGTAGGCTTTGCAAAATGTTGTTAACCTATTGATGCTAAAAACAAGACTACCCAATGAAGTAGAATATTTTCCTTAAAGGGATCTAGTAACTTTGTTGACATGTGCAAAAAGCGATGAGTGGTTGATTTAATGTATATTATTGTTATATGATACGTCCACTGGGTGTTGTGTGAAAATTTCAAGTTAAATGGACGTTATATGGCCGAGTAATGAGCAAAAATGCAAAGTGATATTCACTAACTCATTGCACTCCCTTTGTACACGGTTTTCGTGGTCCAATGGATAATTTAACATCTGAACACTTCAATCGTAATTATCTTTTTAACGAAAGAGAAATTTAAAAAAAATGAAACCTGTCACATGGTTTTATTGTTAATATGAATAGAACACTGTGAGGGAACCGCTAGAATTCCAAAATTGGATTTTGAGGATTTGGACAATGTTACTAAGTCCCTTTAAAGGGGACCACCAGGCAAAGAACAACACATAATTAAATGTTTTGGTACTGTTGTGTGATATCAAATAGATGCCCTTTGCAAAGTGTTGTGTAATTCATAAACAATACAATTACTTACAAATAGAAATAGAGACAATAGAAATACGAACGATGTGTTCGTCCTAGACAAAGGTAGTCTTCGTATGCAGACCCATAAACACATGTTGTAGTATGGTGATGCCTTTTCCAGTTTTATATATTTTGTTATAGAAACATATTTTTCTGAACTTGTTTGTGGAACAAACTACTACAAATTATACCATTTATATAAGGATATTATTTTTGGGTGGTGGTACCCTTTAAAGGGATAGTTGAGTTCTGGTAAGGAGAGTACAGTTTTTGTGAAACTGAATTTTAGTAACCAAAACCTGCATCATTACATTACAAACTAATAGTTATAACTAGAAAGGAACACAAAATTACAAATGACGTAGTAAAGATCATGTTATCATTCAAAAAGAGCCGTTAAAACGTAAGAGGGCGCTCTCTAAACACTCATCAGTTTCAACCATTTTTAATGAAATACTGTGCATGTGATGCTTTGTTGAAATAGTGATTAGATAGAGAAATAACCAACAACTATTTAAATACCTATTTTGTAATTTTTTGAAAAGAGGAAGCATTTTTTTGAATTTTTAACGGCTGGTTCAAAATTCTCTAATAAACCTGGGGCCCCAGGTTTATTACAAATTGTTATATTTATGGATATTTCAGCCATCTCTGAACCGATTTTGATCAAACAAAGATGATTTTATTATTTAAATATTATGCTCTTTCAAATTTTACACTCGGTTTTTCATTACCTCACAACAACAAAAAGTAGTCTAGCGCCCTCTCTACCAAAACATAGGTATGTACGGACCAAACACCAGCTAGAATCATAATTCATAATTCAGATCAATTCAAATTGAACACTGAGGGCAGCATTCCACTCAGCATTTACTCACAAATTGCCTAAGATAGAAATATCACACATGTGTGATCAAATCCTACTGGGGGCAAGAGCTTGACAATGACGCATGACCAGCCCTAGTTTAACTGATCTCTGGATATGCTCTAATAAACTTTAAACAGTTGAATGAGTTATAATAATAATTTACTCTTTTTAAACATTTTGTTGTAGTCTTATTTATCCAGGTTAGCCTCCTAAGTGCTCCTTTGCACTGTTCTCTTTTACTCATCTCTAAGCGCTTTACAACGTTTTATTATTACCTCGGTCATCGGAAACACACACACAATCAACCTGCACCATAGGTGCTCACATGCTTTACAAACACCCTGCACCATAGGTGCTCACATGCTTTACAAACACCCTGCATCATAGGTGCTCACATGCTTTACAAACACCCTGCACCATAGGTGCTCACATGCTTTACAAACACCCTGCACCATAGGTGCTCACATGCTTTACAAACACCCTGCATCATAGGTGCTCACATGCTTTACAAACACCCTAATTCCTACTGAGTACCCATTCAATACACCTGGGTAGACAGGAGCAAATGTGGATAAATTGTCTTGCTGAAGGACAAACAAGGTGGGCATGCACAGGATTCAAACTCGGGACCTCACGATTGGAAGGCACACGCTCTACCAATCTTGCCAGTTAGGAAGGTGTATGTGCTCTGCTACATTCTTTTGTATGCTATGTTATTCTTGTACATGTATATTGACATTGATGAGAAAGAGCCAATGATTCCAATTTCCACTGTACATTAAATGTGGCTCGTCCGTAATAGAGTGCCTGCTCCCTGTTCCATAAACACTACTGTCACTTTAAATGATACCCCACTGTATGCAAACACATCCACTCAAATAAAACAATGAGGGCAGCATTCCACTCCACATTTACACACACATTGGCTATATACTCACTTCTCACCAAACTGAGTGAAGAATCTCACATCACGTCATTTAAGAATAGGAAACCTCATCAATTCATGAAACACATCTTGAACTTTGGTGCAAAATACATTTTTTTCTTCAAAATATTTCAATCACCCACAAAAATGTAATTAGCCCCCTAAACCTAAATGTTCTTATTTTCTTATTTTACAGTGTTATCATGCCTAATTCACCCTACTTTCCTTGTTCTTTTGTTTTTTCAAAAAATACTTGCCCGAATAAAACTTCTACTAGCTGAGATAACTTCTACAAGCTCTGGGCAATCAGGCAAGTGCTTCCATGAATGTACATGTATCACTCTAAGAACCCTTCTTTTTCTTGAACAGCACAGCAAAGCATGTATATTCAAACAAGGGTTGGGAATTCAAAGATGGTTGATTTTAAACCACGGTTTTGAAATGTCCATGGTTGAATGGAGCACCACACTTTCATGCATCATACATTCCAATATAACAATAGAATTCAGCTAACAAATAACAAATAAAAATATATTGTTATAAATTAAAAATATTGAAGCAATTTTAATTAATAATATCTTAGGGCAAATATCATGTCACAGTATAACATTTATTCTCATGAGATAGTAAGGTTGTCATATATGTCGGGACTTCCTAAAACAGAGGAGAAATTATCACAGACATTGTATATTGCTGTGTTTTATGAAACAGTGCCCAGAAGTGACTTTTAAACCATTTTGTGTAAGTGATTTCCAATCCATATCCATAAGTGTCACTCTGTGACATGCATGGCACAATAAATGAGTTTGTGAGTGACTTACCAATTGCTGGGACATTGATGTGGAGTTCCAGACATAGCTTGAGGTAGGTTTTACCCAACACATACACATTCACCTGGAGCAAATGGACAGGAACAGAAACAATTAGCATAGAAAGCAATGGAACGCACAGTCAAACTCAAATCATTTGTAAAAATTATTATTATTATTATTTATTTTTTTTATTTTTATTTTTTTTTTGGGGGTCACATTTGTTTTTCCTTGTGTCTTAAATGTATTTTGTTTTTGTCAATAGCTAGGCAGCTACACCAATTATAGATAGGGCTCAGAAATTGCACTTGTATGCTGGCCGACAGTATGTCAGAAAATGATCATCAAACCACAAACATTTCCCACTTGCATGAAGTGTTGTTACATTTATTTGTGTCTTTGGTAAGGATTTACTTTTATACCCTGCATAAACAAGTATATATCGAGCTCAACTATAAATGTTCAGCTAGTGGCCCAGCCAACCCATTAAAATAACCTTTTTAAAATCAATTAATGGCGTCCTGGAACCAATATATACTGGGCCAAAATTTAACTTCTTTTGTCATCTCTCTTCTATTCATATTCCAAATTGGGGAACTAGAAATCCCATTTCACTGCAAGAATATGAATTATCACATGGGTATCACAAATTGAGTTGACACAACTAATTACTTCACTGAAATTTGTCTCCTTGGATTATTGCGTGTTAATACTATTAATTTGTTTAGCAGACTGAGCGTCTTTGTTTCAGACAGCCAAAACACTTTAGTTGCAAGAATGTTAAGATTAAATAAACTGGGCAGACACAAGTCAATAATAGTAGCCGTCTATTTGTTGTGATAGTTAAGACCTAGAGTGACATAGCATGATCCAGATGATGGGGGCAGCACACCCTCATTGTATCAGGGGGGAGGCGAGGAGGAGGATAGGTATGTGCCCCAACCCTCCTGTTGAGATCTATGCCACTTAAGACCCTAATTTCATGTAGCAGTTTTTAACAATCTTACAAAGTCTGTTTACTCTTGAACCTCATTTGATATCAGGCAGCTGTGAAGTTTTTAAAAAACATTCTCATCTTATTTGTCTTTATTTTTTATTTCAAACATTGGGGAAACTGGAGGAAATAATTTTTTTACACCGATCTTCCAAATTACGGGGGGGGGGGGGGGGTGTACATGCCCCACCCCCACCCCACTCCTCTAGTAGCTTTGCCAATGAATAATCTTACTTCATGTCAACCAAAAAAATACTTTTTTTTTCACAAGGGCGATTTTGAAAATTTTGAGGGAGAAAAACGCCCTCGTGAAATTATTCACGAGGGCTATTTTGGGGCTCACAGGGGCTCTTTTTTGTTTACATCGTTTTCACTGCTCAAGGGTCTAATAAATGATTATCATGATGTGATCTATCCGATTATGCCATGTTTGGTACGTTTCTGGCGCTTTCCGATCATGCAAAAAGATGTTTAAAATGTTTTTGTTTTTTTTCCGCCCCCGTGCCGTGGCTCACGGGGGCGATTCCAAAGGTATCGGGGGCGAATCGCCCGTCGCCCCCGTGTGTTTTTTTGGTTGCTTCATGTACTAGACATACACTCTTAACCCCTTGCCTATGTGAACGTGGTGGGCTATGTACAAAGTCTAAGAAAATGTCAAAATCTCCAAGGGGAACGGGTTAATACAAATATATCTCTTAATCCTCTTGGGATACCAGGCAGCTGTCAACCTTGTTTAAATCAGTCAAAGATAATGCTGAAAACCTTAAGCACTTAGACATTTATACATTATGCATGCGTATATAGATTATGAAGTAAGGATCGATGCATACATATACATATTACTCACAATATAGCAAATAATTTGGAGCAAGATATTTTTGGAATAGCTTTCATAAGACAACATTCCAAATTATAGTAACAGAAAGGGACATTAATTCAGAAATAGACCACATTTTTAAAAACATGTTTCTTGCAAGATTTTTTTGGTTTAATTATCACAAATAATTTGCCATTACATGTCATCAAGACAATAATTTTAACTCTCCTAAACACATTTCATACTAATTTTTAAAAATTAATTCCATACCCTATAGAGTGAATTTTAACACATTTTGCATTTTCATCTAAATCATGGTGCTTTTGAGTAATTAAAGTGATTTGTTTTTAACTGAGTAGGCACAAGTAATTGCAATCAATATTAAAATAAATGTATTAACTGTAATGTAACAATTATCTCACCTGTAGAAGGTCGCTGAGATCCAGTAACATATCTGATTAAATAATGAAGTGTAAAGGAGATACACACTGTATTGTACAAAGTCTCTGAAAAGATTTTTATTTAAAAAATACAAGTAAAAAACAATATCACCACATACATTTTTAAAAGGCTAATCACTAAAAACAGGATTCAAAATTATTACTGACTATTAACCAGGGCCATAGAGAGTGAGATTGAGACCACTACGATGTCATTAATGCTAAATTATACTTGACCTACTGGGCAATTAAAACATAATGTTGTTTTTTTTAGACCAAATGATACCGATTCCAAGTTAATTCTTTTTAAAAACAAATGTGTTCACTTGCCAACTGTGGCAAACAGTAGAAGAACAAATATAATTCCAAGCCTTTAACCCCTTGACTACGGGAACCGGGTGGGTTATGTACAAAGTCTATGGAGATTTCAGAATCTCGAGGTGAAGGGGTTAATATACCTGACCCAAAATACAATTAGACTTAAGCACACAATTCCCCATATGAAGTCTGGAATTCACAAACATGTGGATCCGAATTGAAGCATTGTTTAAAATGCCCACAGTTCTATGGATTGCTGCATATTCATCTCTCATTTTTTAAATAAGGAAACAAATGAAGGAACAGCATGAATTCAGCATGGAAGTGACTATTTAAACAAAGATTCTATGAATAACACTAGATTGAATATTTAAATATTGAGGCAAAAATGTATGTTGTTTGGTACGAGAGATTGAACATGCAGAGTGCTCCATAAAACTACCAAACCATGTTTGTGAATTCCAGCTTTTAAAGGGGAATAAGAATTCCACCTCAGATATTTGATGTTTGTAATGAAATCATATTTTTTGCAAAATTGGTAGAGCAACAACAAAGTTGTGTCATTCATAGTTGCCGCTGATGGTGACGGCATTTGCGATGTACTGCCACTGTGATTCAATTTTTACAGAAATCAAAATGCTTGACCTATTAGTATTCCGTCACATTGTTGGAATGAAAACAAGAAAATAAAAGAGATTTTTATGAGTTGCTCGTAAGTTATGTAACGATCATCCGCAATTTCAAAAGGATTGCAACTTCATGTTCAGATAGAAACAGCTTCTTGATTCGTGGCCCATTCTGATCAATTTATCACGGAGTAATTACTCATATTCTTCTTATTCTGTTAGACAACAATTAAGTTAGGTATATGTTTAGATGTATTGATGTTCAACTCTTTGTTTTTGTTTCTAGTATAGGTTTATTTTGTTACGTATCCATGTTGCATTGTGATTCTATGTTTTGTGTATACTTTTTACTGTCCTGCGTATCCTTTTGTAAAGGTATGACCTGGGCCTCTTCTATTGTTTGCTTTCCTTTGTTGACATTTATATATTCAATAAAGTGATGTTTAACAAATTTGGTCTGGAATTCACCATAATTAAAAGATGAAATAAAGGATACGAGGAGTTGACTCCAGCCTGCAGACGAGGTAGAGGCAGGCAGCTACGATGTTCTGGGTCTTCCTGCCCCTGGTCAGTTTCTTCTGAACGGCCATCTTGAAGAAGTTGTAGGCCATGTCTGTGCAGTGTTGGTTGAGTTTTAGCTGCCCACCTAGATGGTGTATGTGTCTCTTGCCTGGAGCAAAAAATTCACATTAGAGAATTAGTACACATTTCTAAAATACCATAAATTCACACAAGTTCACAAATACTAGAATCGTCTACTAGTATTCTGGGTTAGTTTCTTTGGAACAGCAAACTTGAAGAAGTTGCAAGCCATCTTTGTGCACTGGTTAATATTGAATAATTACAAATTTTAACATAAACTGATCAGTTATACATTTGTCACTGGTTAGCTGCTTCTTGAAGGCGATGTTTAAGAATTTGCATGCCATTGGCTGTGCAGTACTGGGTGAGTTTCAGCCGGCCACCTAAATAGTGACTGTGCCTCTTGCCAGGAGCAAAACAGCAACGAATCATCAAGTTCCATTGATCAGTCCAAGTTTTTGAAGTTTAAGTTTTTATGGCCATCTGGTTCAGTTCAGAGCCTACTTAGATGAGTTTAAATATGAAGGTAGGTCAGCTTTCATGCAATCATACATACTTTGAAATAATAATAATGATAATAATGAATTTATATAGCGCATTTTCAATTTAAAATGTTCAAAAGCGCTGAAGATCGGTCCACATTATTGGAAGAGAGAGGTGATTAGTCTTTTATGGAGCTGTTTACTTCAAAGAAGTACAGTCAACCCTGTGTATATAGTTACCACCTAAGGGAAACAGGAAATATGGCCACTGTAGACAGGTGACCTCAAAAGACATATATTCTATTTCATTGTTTTTTTTTGCAGGGGATCACTTTTGGTGGCCACTATAAGTAGGTTGGCTACTATAGACAGGTGGCCACAAAGACACGTTTGGCTGTAATAACAAAATCATCAGTGTAAAGCTCAGTGGTAAATTATAAGCAATCAGTAGTAATAAGAAACCATGCATATTCCATGAATATGAGATCTATTGATTGCTCTCTTAACCCCTTCTCTTCAAGATTCTGAAATCCCCATAGACTTTGTACACAGCCCACCCAGTTCCCATACAGTCAAGGGGTTAACACTGACCTGTTTGAAGAGTCACAGTTCTTGATTCTTTACCGAATCCATGACGGAAATTGTTGCCCATAGTATGAGACTTGTCACCTGAAGAATGAGAAATGAAACATTAATTAATAAATGGTATGAATGGTGTCCAGTAAATTCCTATGGCCATATACATCCATAGATTTAATGTTAAATGTTAAACACAAGATTTGCCTTTAAAATCAACAAACTTGTTTGCATACAAGATGTAGTATACTTACTCAAGCTGTAGCCAATTTTGATGAACAATGCCTTTCTTTAATAAAGTGCTAACTCTTCCACAAGTGATAATTACCAAAATATATTACATACATCTAGTTCATAAAATATATACATTTCAACTACTATTTGACCAAAAAATTGTATACAAATTTCAGCTCATGGTACAAAATGATACAAGCGTTAAATCAAAAGAAGAAAGAAACAATCTTTTACCCTCAGATGAAACGAACTGGCCGATGACAGAGGTCCCTCCAAGAGTGTTCTCCGCAAAGCTAACTTCCGAGACAATAAAGTTGTCTTCGAGGACGGCACCACACGTGACACAGACAGCATTTCCTCTGGCCTGGTCCGTATCGATGTCATTCCCTCCACAGTGGCTGCATACTGCTGCCTTCGACATGGCTGCAACAAGTTGTTAGCCACACTATGATGATGATCAATATTATTTTACAAAAGCTGGGAAAAAATGAAAGAATCTCAAGTCAGTTTATGTGAATTTGGAACTGCTTCTGGCTGCAAACTGAACAACCTCTTGTCTGGTCCAGTCTTTTAAGTTTTAAAGACTGGAAGTTAACACATCTACTATAAAGTAAATATGGTCCAGTCAGCTGGACCATTTACACGCAATATACGCTAATATGCGGGAAATAAGCATACCGCCCATTCGTACATTGTACGGTTCAACAGTTGAAGTTGAACGCTGTGTTTTAGGATGCATCGGTAAGGGAAACAGACGAGAAATAATAATTTTTTCCTACATTTTGCGGTCTTCAAAACAACAGAGTCGGTAATTTATCAAAGTATATAAATTGTGGATCACAAAAACAAAAGTTTTTTTGCATTTGCTGGTAAATGGAGGGAGAAATCTGCCGACAAAAAATGTTTTCGTGTTGGAAAGTGCAGCAGGCGGAAGAGGTTGATCTCCGCACAAAGCTATTGTAACATGCATGTGTGGAAGTTAACGCGTTTAAGATGGATCTAGCAGCCTTCCCATCACTTGATGCATTGAGGGAAGACTGCATCTAAACACACTTGTAAACCCCACCCCTGTTGTTTGTGTTTTTTGTGCTCTCGTTTTTGTAGTTTGATTTTGTCTGCGTTCATCGTCGACTGTAGCGCATGCAAAATCCTTGCATGTCACTGGTAGGATGATACAAAATCCCCCAAAATTAACAAATGATAAAACATATATGGGTTTGAACTTACCTAATTTCAAATTTGTGGACTGTTAGTTTATAGTTTCCACCTCCAAAATACATGATTCGATTAATAAATACCCAAATTTCGCAAAATAATCCTGAATTTGGATGGACCGGAAAAGACGATTGCGCGAGCGCGGTCAGCGACCATGACAGCTATAAAGTATAGGCCATGTGTGCGCGTTCCAACGGCAGTGTTGGATTCTATGCGTACACGCGGAAGTGACCTCTAGCAAGCGCGCAAAGCCGATTAGCTTTCAGGGTCATCATTGCAGCGATCAGTTTGGAATATACACGCGTTGACTCCATCAATTTGGGGCAAGTTATCCTTCTTTTTAGCAAATTATATTCAGTGTGCTAAGTAATAGTTCATTAACTAAAGGTAGTTTAAAGCGAAACAAATTCAAATAATTTTGTTAGTAAAGGCGACTTTTGACCTCGTCGCACATCTACAACAAGTTTTTGAGCGACGAAGCGTTACAACACCGTGCTAGCACGGCGTCGATTACAGTTAATGCATGTAGGCTATTAACTCAAGTGAACGCTAGCGCGGAGCGCTAGCGTTCAAGGTCGGGCTGATAGTGCCCCCGAATTTATGATCTAATGTGCACAATAAGTGTGCTTAAAATTATACATATAATACGGTACTTACCACCGATTAGATGATACATATGTGATGCAACTATGGGGTGGATCAGAATGATGATTTTTCGCTCCATTCCGCATCAAAATGAGTGATTTATGCACATCATCGACTTTTATCTGTGTTGTATCGCGACTTCTGAACGATCGATTACCGTACGACCACTAAACGCGCGAGTCAGATCTGCCGTCTATTCGGCGGGCGCGGTACTTAAATGGAGACCGTTCGCGCGATCATCGATCGTTCAGAAGTCGCGATACAACACAGATAGAAGTCGAGGAGGTGCATAAATCACTCATTTTGATGCGGAATGGAGCGAAAAATCATCATTCTGATCCACCCCACAACACTACATTGTAATGCTGCGCTATACGGGAACAATGTGGGACAGTACAAAAAAAGTTTGTCAAAATTTCACACAAAATTGTTATCTTAAATTCAACAAAATCAATCATGACTGGCCCTAAAAATGATACAAGTGTTATATGAACTTACCAAAATGGTCCAAATTATTCTTCAAATGTCGAAAAAAATGGAAAATCTGCAGTTTTGGAAAATAAAAAGACTGAGAAAATCTCAGTCGTGATCCCTCTCGAAAGTGTTGCTGCTATCTGGATGACTGTCATGTATTTCCCGCAAGCTTCCCACACCACACGTGTTACCGTATCCGAATTCTGACACGGCGTATCCGAATTCTGATACGGCGTATCCGAAATCGGATACGGCGGGCATGCTTGCAGATCGCGAGTTGGCTTGTTTTGGACAATAATAAGCGGCCTCCGCATGTTGCGGGCGGGCTTTCTTTGTTTACGATGGGACATCGAGCAGGAAGAGAAAGAAATGGAACTTATATGACGATTTTTGTAAGTATGACTTATCATTTTGAAAATGAAATTTTGTACAATAAATCATAAAATCAGCTTCAATCTAGGTATGCAATTTTTTACTTTAGATATGCTGTTCTTTTCTCTCTGTTTGTAGTTCAAATTGTGTCCCGTAGATTTTTACCACTGTGAGCAGTAAATGGTCCATCAGGACCATTTACAATACATTGTAGATGTGATCCACCCCATAGTTGCATCACATATGTATCATCTAATCGGTGGTAAGTACCGTATCATATGTATAATTTTAAGCACACTTATTGTGCACATTAGATCATAAATTCGGGGGCACTATCAGCCCGACCTTGAACGCTAGCGCTCCGCGCTAGCGTTCACTTGAGAATAGTAGGCTACTATGTGCTTCAAACTCAAAGACAAAGTTCACACAGCAGGGCATTAATCTTCATTTCAGTCATGAAGTCTGCACCATATACGGAAGAAGAAGAAGGTACTCTCAGTGTTTTCCATGATAACATACAAATTATAGTACTTTTACTTTGGTTTTAGATCTATTCACAAAAAGTATTTAAAATTAAAATTAAAAGTAAAACGGTTGACCAGAACTTTTGCATTTCGAGTTAATTTCACAGTATTTTGTAGTTTAATTTTTAAACATTGTAATCTCTCTATAAGTTTTTTTTTTCATTCATAAGTTGTCATACAATAGATGCAGCTATATCTAGTAAAATATGGTATTCTAGTAATCTAGACAAGACTAAATTTGATAAATGAACAAGTCAGCATAAGCATACAAAATAATAAACGTATGGGACTACGACTCTTTTGAAGTGTTGCCCAAAATTGCATCACCTAGATAAAGATCACATGTTAATGCATCGAATTTTGATTGCATATTTCATAAAATCGAGAAGATATATTTCAGTAAATAAATACTTTCACATTTCTGCAACTTACCCCCGTTTTTAAGGACCTTTTACGAGTTTTTGTTGCGACACTCGGCTCAGTCTTCAAGCTTTTTTACTGTATGGTAAAACGACAACAGAGGGCCTGGAGCCGTGTAAGCTAGAGAACAGAGAAATACAACAGAAAGAAAACTGCACAGAATGATCCACTCACTTCACTACGTACATTAATCTTTGATAAAATGTATTTCAAGTTAATCTTAGTATTACTATCATTATAATAATATAGTTTCTTATATAGTGCCAAATACATACATTATAATTCCATAGCGATATCATTACTATTTAGACAGTTCTAAGCTAAGGTAGTTAGTTGGTCTTTTTGTATTTTGTTGTTGTGTAGGCATCATGCCTACAAGTAAATGCTTTTAAATGTTTTTAATTGTTGTAATCTGACTTATTTAATACCACATGTAATTATTATTAGATACAAGTATTTTTAAAAATACTATATATTTAATTTATATTTAGAAAAACTGTACCATGATAATGTTTTTGTTTTGGAATGTTTATGGAAATTTTTATAATTGTATACAAAGATGTATTGTTATTATTGCCTTCTCTGGGGCAATCTACAAAGTACGTACGCACAAGGGGGAGGGGGGGGGGGGGGGAGGGTTAAATCTGATGCGTACGCTCCATTGAACCACGTGTATACAAAGTGCGTACAGGGGGGAGGGGGGGGGGGGTCAATTTCGGACCAAAAAATGCGTACGTACTTTGTAGATGGCCCCTCTTGCCATTTGCCAATGGATGACACATTTCTTTACAACAATTGTATGTTTGAAGACCAAATAAAATATATATCTATTATTACCCACGCCGATGAAATCGGCAGGGGGTTATGTAAAGGGTTCCGTATGTTTGTTTGTTTGTTTGTTTGTCTGTTTTTTTTTTTGTTTTTTTGTTTGTTTGTGTACAAGATAACTAGAGAACGGGTGAACGGATTTGCACCAAATTTTCAGGGAATGTTTGGATAGTGACATGGAAGAATCGATTAGATTTTGGTGATGATTGGTTGACCCCTGCAAATTCTGTGGAACCTTGAAGTTTGAGTATGTATTTAATGCACGTGTGTGCCTAAATAATATCTGCACGTTATAGGCGCGGTACGGTAACCTCGCTGAATCTCGAGCAGCAACTAACAAGTTTAGTCCAGGTGTGCATCGCGATCGCGCGCACGGTGTACCATATGTTATGGTACGGTACTTTCGATTCCGGGTTAATTAATACGGAACGGAATTGAATTGCAACACGCTGATCTGAACTTTGAAGCGCCAAGAAATTGGTAAGTTTCCGAAAAATACATTTATTTATTTAATAATTATTATTGACCCGACACTAATGTGAAGATGAACAGATGTTCATTTTTACATATTGAATACATCTAGACTGGTTAGAATCAGGAAAATAGGGGAAAATGGATTGATTATACAAAAGTAAAACAGTGTGCAGTCTCATTGTCAATAATTTTGTACACTGCCTCGCCATGGGGCTGCCGCGCCGCAAGCAACAGCAGTTCGCCAGTTGCAGTCGCAAAATAATAATTAATGGCATTAATGCACACATCCTGGCCCAATGACCAGAACAATGGTGATGATCCTCTCAAGTGGACAATTTACATGCAATTTAAACTTATACGCTTAAGATAAACATACAGTTCATACACTCGTTCTGTTCAACGGTTGATCACTATGTTTTTAGGATGCATCGGTAAGCAAAACAGGGTTGAGGCCGACGAAGGGGTAGAACAGGGCTAATGGGAGGCGTGGGTATGCTGACTTTGTCGGCCTTCTAGTTTATCTATCTATCTATCTTTATTTGTATAATTACTGACATTGTCATTTTTGGGGGGCTGAGATAATATTTGCATTGCTGAATTTGCTGTAGTAAACAAGAGTCAGAAACACAAACAGATGTATATAATATAAAAGGAAAATGAACAAAGAAAATTCGGTTTCCCCGGGAAACCAAATTTTCTTTGTTAATTTTTCATTTATAAAAATAATCTGAGAACTTTGGGGTGGAGGAGTCGGGGCCAAGAGGGTGGGGCATCCGTATATGGGGCTTTCAATTCAATCCGAGACGAAACAATTCAAACATCGATTTGAATAAATACAATTATAAATTTGTGTATAATCGATTGTATAATGAACATTGAACACAGTCATGAACGAAAGATTGGTATACCGTACATTTTTTAAATATTTGTAAAAAATATTAAAATATAATAATACAAACATTATTGTTGAGTATAATTATCTCACTGGTGTAGCTATATAAGATCAGTCCATACGGAAGTGGGGTGGGCACTGAAAACCAGGTATCACGTATAGTGGAAAATGTTCAAAATACAAAATACGTAATGCATTTACTTTATTTTTAACCGTGTATGTTAGGGATTTTTATTTTGGCGGGGGCTGTTTTCTTTTTTTTCTTCTTTTTTTTTTTGGGGGGGGGGGGGGGGGTCCAATTTCACCTGCCTGCCAAGTTAAACAAGAAAAACAGGTCTTTAACATCGTATTGTTTGAAAATGTGATCATGTGTTGTATGAATTAAATTATGTGTCTAATTCCCGAATATAAAACTGTTTTGCCAAATGTTGAGGTGCCTTTAGCCCGAAATATTTGATTTCGCCCGAATTAGAGGGGCCCTTTTTCCGAATCTAACGTATTTTTATACCCGAATATTGCCGTTTTCAAAACTCTCGGGGGCTATAACCCCCCCCCCCCCCCCCCCCCCCCCTCCCCCACTCTCCGAGTTTATGGGGAAGAAAATGTCCTATCCGTTATTAGCTAGACGCAATCATAGGCGTACCAGTCCCCATTTTTCAGGATGGGTGGGGGCGGGGGGGGGGGGGGGGAGGGGGGGGGGGGGGTGGTGACCGGCATCTTACTCCACGTACTAAAACAATAATAGGAGTTACAAGCGAAACGTAGATTATGTTTATAAAGTGTTATTCAAATAATAAGGGGCCAACACAGACCTGTACATAATTTATCAACAAAAATATACTGATGGCCAACGAAAATAAGCTCTAATTAAAATTTAATTACAACATGCAAATGATCAACCTTATGAAATAATGAGCATGACAGGACTTGTAAACAGCTAAGGGTTACATAAATTAATCAGTTATCCGCCCACTATTTAAGGCCAAGCCGGAATCAACCAAGCAGTACTCAACTGAGGTACATAGAGGGGGCAGCCTCAGATCCATTTAACAACATTCAGATTCGGTTTCATCGTGTACTCCACCATCCTTTCAATTAGGGAATTAGTTTGGCAAGTTGCTCGCTGTTATGAAGACTTAAGTTAAACAAAAACACATTTAAAAAGTGAAGCATGTGAAAATGTATATTATGAATTAATTTCTTAACCTATGCACTATTGGGTAACGTGGGGGTTCAAATTCAAACAGAGGGGCATCTGTTTTTGTGCCCATCATTATCAGTGGCGTATATAGCTATGATCCTTTCTGATTTCAGTAGCATGGGGGCACAGAGAGGCCTTGTATTTTAATCAGGGGGGCACAGGTTTTCACCTCACAAGCTAAAAACAGAAAGAAAGAAAAAAATAAGGCCCTCGCCCGTTATAAGTTTGATTAAAATCAATTTATATCCCATAAATGACCGAATACGGCCAGACATTGTTGCATAATCATGAGCATTACATGATCTTGGCCTAAAATGATTATATTTACCTTGAAAATGACATGATTGTTGCCGATATCATTCTGTAGTCCATTTTATCCCTGAAAATATGAACTGTTCGTGGGAACTTGGGGGGGGGGGGGGGGGGGGGGGGGGGGGGGGGGAGGGGGGGGGGGGTGACGAATATCCCACAGGGCCCCGGCATATAGTTATGCCCCTGTATCTTCTAGCTATACGCCATTGCCACCCACGTTTTCATTAAAGGTAATTAGTTTAACCAATTTGGTTATAGAAGACACCATTTCCTTTCACCTATAATTAACCTTCTTAAACAATATTAGATATATACTATGCTTAAAGGGGTAGTTCAGTTTTGGTATAGAGGGCGCTGCACAATTTTTTTGTTTGTGAGATAATGAAAAACCGAGTGTCAAATCTGAAAGAGCATACAATTGTAATGACAGAATAAACTTTATTCGATCAAAATCGGTTCAGAAACAGCTGAAATATCAATAAATATATCCGATCGGAATAAGTCTATAGGCCCCAGATTTATTCGATGATAAAAAAAAGGAATGCTTACACTTTTTCCAAAATTGTCAAAAGAGGTTTTTAAATAGTTGTTGATGATCTCTCTATTTAATCATTATTTCAACAAAACAACACATGCATACTTATGTATGAAAAATGGATGAATCCAATGTTTTTTTTAAGAGAGCGCCCTCTTGTGTTTTAATGGCTCTTTTTTTTTAATGATAACATGCTTTTTACTAAGTCGTTTGTAATTTTGTATACCTTTCGAGCAAGATGGAGTTATAACTATTAGTTTGTAATGTTATTGTGCAGGTTTTGGTTACTAAAGTTCAGCCTTAAAAAAACTGTACTACCCCTTTAAAGGGACTAAGTAACATTGTCCAAATCCTCAAAATCCAATTGGAATTCTAGCGGTTTCCTCATACCTTGTTGTATTCGTATTAACAATAAAAGCACGGGACATGTTTCAGTTTTTCAAATTTCCCTTTCGTTAAAAAGATATTTACGATTGAAGTGTTCAGATATTAAATTATCAATATGACCGTCAAAACCGTGTACAAAGTGAGTGCAATGAGTTAGTGAATATCACTTTACATTTTTGCCCATTACTCGGCCATATAACATCCATTTAACTTGAAATTTTCACACAACACCCAGTGGGCATATCTGATAACAGCAATATTCATTGTATCAACCACTCATCACCTTTTGCACATGTCAACAAAGTTACTAGATCCCTTTAAGCCAACTCTTATTAAGTTTAACTTCATTGACATTAATACGGCATTAATTGAGAGGAAACTGGGTAGCCAAACTTAAACATGCAGATAAGACATCTTTAGAAGAATGGTAAGAGACGCATGTATCAATCATCACGAACAGAGGCCTTTTCCGTTTTCTTTCCGTGTTCACCTTTCAAGAAAGAAAAAAACAGCTTCACTATAGTCACCACCAACATGACCTAAACAGATGCCAGCGATAAGATTTTGACCCAAAATGAGATGATAGCCCGAAATTAGATTGTTTTGATGTAATTGAAGTGCCCTTTAACAAAATATTACTTCAAAACCTCTTTCAGTGCATGGTTTAGGAAGGGAGGGACTGTAGCTCCAGACTCCTTCAACCATGCCCTAAGTATTCCTTTATTAATAGTATTGTCAGTATTACAATTATCACAAATAATAATAGGATACCAATGCATTATTTAGAATTGTCATATATAAACTGTCTATATAAACTGAATATTGTGAAGAGAATGATGTCCCTTCCAGTGCAGATTAAACTGTCATTTCTCGACAGTATAGCCTATGTACACAGCATAACTTATCACCCATATCTGAGTTTTCAATATACATGTATATCCTTTCGGTAAAACAACCCCTGGTAATTCATTAATCGAAATAAAAACAACCGCCAGCGGTTTGTTATTCCTAAAGTTGTTTTGTAAAGGAAAACTTTTGGAAGAAGAAGAAGAAGACACGCAATTTTCTCAAAAGCTCCCAACCCTTTTCCCGCGAAAATTGTTTATGCAGCAAATTACAGTCTAGCACGGGCGCAGCTACAGAGGACGGGGGCACTGCCACCCCTCCCCCACACATACACATTCATGTGCCCACATGCAGGTGCAGCCCACTGAAAGTCATGCGTGTGATGAAAAAAACTACAATCGGAAACAAAATGTCATATTCTTAAAGGGATCTATAATAACATCGCCAACATCCACAGAACGGAACGGGTCACTTCTCAAAATATAGTTACAAAATGATTATGTCCATCGGATAGGGTGTCTTTTCCAATGAACAACGTTACCATTAAGAACAGTCAATTTGGTCGTGTAGTTTTTGTTTTAGGGCGCTGTGAGTGACACCATGTCAGGTTCCCTTTTTTGTCAATTTTTACCAAGTCAGTGCTTGATAAATCGCACTTACGGCCCGTCATAGCATCGAACAACGAGCAATACGCGCGCCATTGTTAGAGTGCATTCAGCGGTGTGCCGAGATAATGGGCATAGTTTCTCGAAGCTATGACGAGCAGGAAGTGCGGTTTATCAGGCAGTGACTTGGTAACAAATGACAAAAATGGGAACCTGACATGGTCTCACTTAATACGTCCTACAACAAAAACTACTCGTCCAAAATTACTGTTCTTGGTATCGTTTTTTATTGGAAAGGACACTCTATCCGATTGTCATAATTATTTTGTTACTATTATGTTGGGAAGAGCCCCATTCCGTTTTTGTTGGGTAACCCTGTATAGAACTGTAT
>JBAMJV010011732.1:0-37500 GCA_037951105.1 Echinarachnius parma
CCCCGGACAACTACCCCCCCCGGATATATTACTTCCTATACAACTAACTCCCCACGCCGACCCCCGGACGATTACCCCCCGGACAATTACCCCCCGGACAACTACCCCCCCCCGGAATATTAACCCCCCCCCCCCAAGACAACTACCCCCGGACGACTACCCCCCAGACATAATCACCCCCGGTCTATTAACCCTCCGGACAACTACCCCCTGGAATATTCCCCCCCCCCCCCCAAGACAATCACCCCACCCCCCTCCCCCCCAAAGACAATTACCCCCCAAGAAACCACCCCAAGACAAAACAAGGTGACTCGCTCAGGCCGGGTAGCCTGGATTTTTCAAAGGCGGTGGGGTTTGGGCTTTGGGGGTGTGTGCGTTCGCGCGATTTACCAGGAATGAGTTATATTTTATGGGTGCGCTTCGTTATTCCGAAGGTTCGTTATTCCGAAGGTTTCTTATTCCGAAGGTTTCGTTTATTCCGAACACCGCAAATTTCGTATACCTGAGGGTTCGTTAATCCTAAAATGAAATAGGGTTCGTTAATCCGACACTTTGTTGCATTATTCCGAAGGTTCGTTATTCCGAGGGTTCGTTATTCCGAAGGTTCGCTATTCCTAAATGAAATCAGGTTCGTTATTCCGAAGGTTCGTTAGTCCGAAAATAAAATCGGGTTCGTTATTCCGAAGGTTCGTTATTCTGAAGGTCCGTTATTCCGAGGTTCGTATTCCGAAGGTTCGCTATTCCTAAAATGAAATCGGGTTCGTTAATCCGAAAATTAATTTGGGTTTGTTATAATGCTATAAATTTCATATAAAGAGATAAAATAAACTTAAAAATGTTTGATTGGTCTGGCCAAGGGAGGGAAAGGGGGAAGGGTATGCTTAATGCAGGCTGTAAATTAAATAAACAAAACACAAATTATAGTATAGGTTTTCCCGCTCAATTTCGCGATTGTGTCAATTGATAATAGGAGCAAACGAATTCGCGCGATTTGCGATCGCCGTACCAAAGCAGCATTCGAATTCGTAAATAGTCGTTCAAAATCACGTAGGGAGCCAAAGTGAATTTGCACAAAGTGCATACCTTTACATCAATGGTCATTCGAATTCGCGAAAGGCCGTTGACAGTTGGCTGCACATTCCGCGAATTCGAATGCCCATAAATGAACTTCTGGTGTCTATTCACGAAAGCGTGTGCGTATGCATGAATTCGCATGCACTTATTCGGAATTTGGAAAGACCCGATACCAACGATTACGCGGCAACGCGCGAATTCGAATGACCCTAAATGAATTCGATTGAAAAAAAGTGCAAAATTGAGCGGGGGAGAGAAACCTATATTTATAACAACCCGATTTAATTTTCGGATTAACGAACCCATTTTATTTTCTGACTAATGAACAAGGGCGTCGATTTCTTCTCATGGTTGGGGGGGGATGATCAGGGGGTTTGACCCAATGACGATGCGGAGCATCGTCCAACGAGCCGCGAAGCGGCGAAGTCCGAGCCGCGTAGCGGCGAGGCGATTTTTGGGGAGGCTATTTTGCTAAGGGGGGGGGGGGGGGGGGGGTTGACCAATGACGATACGGATACTGTGTGGGGTCTGGACACAATGATGGCGTTTTTCTATGCACATCACATTTTCACTTGGCAGCCCAAGGGGGGGGGGGGGGGTGGGGGTTTAAAAACCCATGATGGCGTTTGTCTATGCACATCACATTTTTCACTTGGGCAAGGGGGGGGGGGGGTTTAAACCTCCTAACCCCCCCCCCCCCCCCCGTATCCGCGCCTGGGGGGTGGGTGTGCCCCCCTCCCACGGTAGGAACCTTTTGCATTTTGGGGCTTGAAATTGTGCAATCTGGACCATACCTAAGGCATCAACTTTCACGTTTTATAAACTTGTTTCTTGTTACCGTAGTTATAGATAAACACAATTAATGAAATCAAGTTTGCAGAAAACCAAAGGGCGGATCGCACTTCTTGTTTTGCTTATGGTAGCCTCTTCCACAATTACATGCGCCAGTATACTTTTTTTCAATTTGTTTTTTACCCCTCCCAATATTGGGGGGGATGATAATACAGGCCATCCCCCCCACCTCAAATATTGGGGGGATATATCCCCCCACCCCCCCCTCCCCCCCCCGTGATCGACGCCCCTGCTAATGAACCTTCGGAATAAACGAACCTTCTGAATAACGAACCTTCGGAATAACGAACCTTCGGAATAACGGACTGTAACCAACACAATTGGCAACATTGAATGCACCCGGGTAGACGGGGAGGGGGGGGGGGGGGGGGGGGACATGCCTCCCCCATACATTTGAAAGTGGAGGTGATTGCCACTCCCACTTTTTTAATATGCATACATTATGTATGTTTGATTCCATAGCTTGAACTACGTATCATATAATATTACTGTCAAGGATATGCACCAAAATCGCTCCACTACCAGTTGTTCCCCGCCCCCCCCCCATCCGTTGACCCTCGCTACGCCACTGGTCTTAAGGTAAGATGTCTTGGGACTAATTTGTCTTGAGGATAATTGTCTTGGAGTTTAATTGTCCAGGGGGTAGATTGTCCAGGGGGTAATCGTCCTGGGGGTAATTATCCGGGAGGTAGTTGTCCTTGGGGGGTAATAATCCGGGGGGTAATTGTATGGGGGGTAATCGTCCGGGGGGTAGTTGTCCGGGGGTAATTGTCTGGGGGTAATTGTCCGGGGGGTAGTTGTCCGGGGGGTAGTTGTCCGGGGGGTAGATGTCCAGGGGGTAGTTGTCCAGGGGGTAATATTCCGGGGGGTAGTTGTCCGGGGGTAATTGTCCGGGGGGTAGTTGTCCGGGGGGTAATTGTCCGGGGGGTAGTTGTCTTGGGGGGTAGTTGTCTTGGGGGGTAATTGTCTTGGGGGTAATTGTCTTGGGTGGTAATTGTCTTGGGGGGTAGTTGTCTTGGGGGTAATTGTCTTGGGGGGTAATTGTCCTAGGGGGGTAATTGTCCGGGTGGTAGTTGTCCGAGGGGTAATTGTCCCAGGGGGGTAGTTGTCCGGGGGGTAATCATCCGGGGGTTGGTTGTCCAGGGGGTAGTAGGCCGGACACGTGTGAAGATCTACACACAACCGATGTGGGGTGTAGGTTCATAATTCGTGACCTTCACTCCCGGGTGATCAGATTATGAAAGTTCACATTGTATTATCTTTAATTTGGTATATATTTTGTCATATTTACGTCAGGATGCAGTGATTTGTGTTTCTTTGTTCTGACCATGGAGGTATATATCTCCATGTTCTGACCTATGGTCCTAATTTTGTCCATTGCAATCTGTCTAAATTAATCCACACATATATCAAGCAAGCAGCTGTGGCAACTCTTCAGTCACATAGTTTCCTTGCACAAACCCCTTTTCATTTAATTACACATAAAATAGGGTCTGAGCTCATGAAATTTACGCTGTAACTCATTGGTCATGTACCATAACTATATTTTTGAATAGTTTATGATATATGCAGAGGTTATCAAAGTTTGAAATATATAAAATACGTGGGATTTTTTTGAAAGTTTGCAACAGGGTCTTCGTACACAGGCTCGACCAGTGACGAGATGGGCGAATATTCAATTCAATTAAATTGTATTTATTTCAGACACAACTACATGGCATAGGTCCATACAACACGGTTAACAAACAAACAAAGGTTACAAACAACAACAACAACAACAAATACGAATAAATGTATACACTAGATCTACAATATAATAAGAATACATACACTAAATAAATAATCTACAACATAAATAGAAAAAGAAGAAAGTGAGTGAGGCAGACCAAGCACCTTGGGCAGACAGAGTCAGAGAGAGAGAGAGAGGGGGGGGGGGGGGGGAGATTTGGATATGTATCAGCCCATATTCTATTGCAATCTGATTCAGATGTGAATTAAAGTTGAACCACCTTTCTAAAAGCTAGGCTGATCGGCAGGGGGAAAAAATGGAGCAGAAGGCAAAAGATTGCACTCTGTGAACAAGATTTGTTAAAATCAAAGATGATGAAAGATGATGACGATGTAGAAAAAAAATAGCGAATGAAGCATGAGGGGGGGGGGGGGGGGTGTCGAGGAGCAGGAGGATGGAAGAGGTTGGGGGAAGACTGCAGCATGACTGCAGATAGCCTTCGTCGTTACAAGCACAACATAGTTGTACACGTTGTATAGTTAGTCTATGCAGACAGACACGGTGTCAACCATGGACTACTTGAGGTGAAGATTAGGGGATTTATAGGTTCATAAACAGCAAAACTATGTTATTTAATTACGTTTAGAATTTTTTAGATATATTTTAGATGAAAAAAGGAGGATTCAGATTTATAAGAAAATACTTGTAACGAAATTCGGAAAAGAAAATGTCATTGCAGTTTCCTTCCCTTTTGTACAGTAGACTAGTTGATTACGCGATGCGAATCACTCATGAATAATTCATCAGTTGCCAGTTGCCGTCCTGGCCTACGGTATAAAAAATCGCGGCCGGTGTCACGCTAAATCCGTACGCACTGCGAAATTCGTACACAGTCGCAAATACGCATGCGCACCTGTGGGAAAATTGCCTGCAAAATTCGTTCCCATTCATGCCATTTGTAATAAAGCATGCAAAATCCCTCCTTGAGGCTCCTTGCAGCACAAAGTGTTGTCAAAACCCGACGGTGGATTAAGAAAATCCATTCACGCCATTTAAAAATTTGATAAAACATGATGTGTCAATTTGTTATTTGAATGAAATTGCGGCGTAATAATGGACACGATTTTCGCAAGACACACACCATATATAGGCATAACCGGATTTCGCAGGTCACGGATATAGCACCACACCGGGTCGACGTTCCATCGATCGTGAGAATTGATGAAGTTACACGTGCAATTGAATGCAACTTTTTTGTTTACGTTTTTAAGAAATGGTTCTGGATCAAAATCAGCCCATCGTTTTTGTATTCACCACATCAAAGATTAATAGCATAATATGTACTATTTCATAGAACAAAAACCGGTTTGATAGAATGTGTTATGATGATATTTATTGATCAATAATTTCACCGAGCCTTGCTAATTGGCCTGGCTAGCACGCCGCACAGGGTAGTATTGTGCGGAAATATATAATCGTCTTCCGATTGCTGCACTATCCAACGTAAAAACAGTTTTTTGCCGGCTGATTTCTCTCTCCATTTATTAGCAAATGCAAACAAAATTTCGTTTATGTGATCCACAATTTATATAAATTGATAATGATTACGGACTTTCTTGTTTTGAAGACCGCAACATGTAGAAAACATAGTATGCTTATCGCCAGCCTTGTATCATTATTGCGTGTGAATGATTCACAAGAAAGATGATTACAAGAAAGTTGATATGGAGAAAAATCGGTAAATTCTTGAATAAACTTTACATCAAATGTGTTCTTTATTTAGTTTATGCAACTACTCGTATCCACTTTGATTTTATGCATCTAATGTTTGTTTTATGCTGTCAAACTAAAATTATCCGGTAATATGACATACTTTTCTGTACGTTGATCAGTGTTGATGGAACCAGGCCCCCCCCCCCCCCCCCCCCCCCCCAACTCAAAATGGAAGTTGGCCACATTTTTAATGAAGAGAATTTATATTGTACAATATAAATTCTCTTCATTAAAAATGTGGCCAACGACATATTTCTGTGGATGGAACATCGGACTACGCCCTCTGACGGTCACCCAAGCTCCATGGTCTAATTCCGAACTATTTCTACAGTTTTTGCTTATTACCATAACAATGCCCATCGATCATGAACGAACTGTACTGATTGCATCATCTACGCTACGCGCGCTTACGTACAGCTATGATGGGCCAAACATGTCATAATTATGTACAACCATACATCTAGATACATCCACGGGATATCATACAGATAAGGTTACCAATCAGAGCACACGACACTCTGTGCAACTATGCAACTATACATAATGTATTGTGTTTCTAGTTTTACTATTTCTCTATTTTGTTTGTTTACCGTTACCAATTTAATTGGTTTGTATCTTGTACATTATACTGTGTAAATTTTGTCTTGTCTTAACTTGTTGATACTGCACAAATCGCCTCCAGATGGTGGCTACCTAACTCAAGTGAACGCTAGCGCGGAGCGCCAGCGTTCAAGGTCGGGCTGATAGTGCCCCCGAATTTATGATCTAATGTGCACAATAAGTGTGCTTAAAATTATACATATGATACGGTACTTACCACCGATTAGATGATACATATGTGATGCAACTATGGGGTGGATCAGAATGATGATTTTTCGCTCCATTCCGCATCAAAATGAGTGATTTATGCACATCATCGACTTCTATCTGTGTTGTATCGCGACTTCTGAACGATCGATTACCGTACGACCACTAAACGCGCGAGTCAGATCTGCCGTCTATTCGGCGGGCGCGGTACTTGAATGGAGACCGTTCGCGCGATCATCGGTCGTTCAGAAGTCGCGATACAACACAGATAGAAGTCGAGGAGGTGCATAAATCACTCATTTTGATGCGGAATGGAGCGAAAAATCATCATTCTGATCCACCCCATAGTTGCATCACATATGTATCATCCAATCGGTGGTAAGTACCGTATCATATGTATAATTTTAAGCACACTTATTGTGCACATTAGATCATAAATTCGGGGGCACTATCAGCCCGACCTTGAACGCTAGCGCTCCGCGCTAGCGTTCACTTGAGTTAGTGGCTACCTAGATGTCTGCCTATATATTGTAGTATATTATTATGTCATCGATATTTTGAAATTGACTGTTTCCTTTTTCTCCAATACCCATCCTTGCCCTTGGGTGACATGAGAAATAAATAAATAAATAAATACATTTCATTTCATTTCATTTCATTTCATTTCATCAAATCAAATCAAATCAAGTCAAATCAAATCAAATGGTATGGTTGTACATAATTATGTCATTTTTGGCCCGTCATATACAGCTAATAATAAATAATATTGCCGATTTATTTTGTCGACTACAGCTATGTCGGGATCAGACGCCTCATCACAGTTTTTATCACAAACAAGTGTTCCGGGTAAGTTCATTTTGAAAATAAACTCCTTTAAGTTGTATTTATTGTGTTTTGACATTAAAGGGAGGGGATTACTTGTTTATTTTAAGTGTAAGAGGGATTAGATCGAACGTAAACGGAAGTTTAAGTGACCAAAGTCAAGTCAAAAGTCGTCTGCTGCATGCTGTGCCATCGTACGTACGTACGTACGCCGGGCCTAGCGGCCCGGGATTGTTGCGCGCGCCGTTCGTGGTGCAATATTGTAGCCGGTTAACGTTATCATGCATCTGAAGTTTGATTGTGTTTTTGGACTGTTCTATTTAGTCTAGAGAAACTTTTCCCTTAATTTAGTGAAATGATAATCAATATATGTATTATTATATTGATATGATGCCCATATGGGTGTTGTTTATTTTATGGGAACAGAAGTTTTTTCTCATGTCATAATCATATGGCCTACTTGTAAGTTGTATACATCACATCACATCACATCACATCAGGATACGGAGAGGGATGACTCCTGTAGACTTTCCGGTCTTCTCGTTGATTGTTGCGGTAAACTGCCACTGGGTCTAACCCTGCTTCGTCTAATATCCACTTCGTCTAATCCTACATAGTCTAATCCCATTTCGTCTACAACCACTTGGTCCATTAGCCGGTTCGTCTAATAACCATTTGTGCTATACCCTAAGCTAACTAAGTTATTGTCTAATATCCACTTGGTCCAACACCAATTAGTCTAATGCCATTTCGTCTAAGCACCAGATTGTCTAATATTCGATTCGTCTAATATATCACTTCGACTATTTACCAGTTTGTCTAATACCACTACGTCTAATACCCATTTGGGCTACACCCATTTCGGCTATATCCAGATGGGCAGTTCATCACTTGGTCTAATCACCATTTCATCAACTTCCCGTTTGGTCTAATTGACAGTTGGGCTACTCCTTTTTTCATCTTCCTTATAACCCAAAATAATTTTTGCTACTCTTTGTAGCGATGGAAGAGCTCCTTGTATTCTTGAAGAAAAAATTATATATTTCAACAAGAAAATTATAGATTTTACATGCCTTAAATCTGCATGTTTGTCCTGGTAAACCCACAAATATTGAATTCCAATCCCCGATTCTTATTTCCTTTAATTGTAAATGATTAACTACTTCTAACCAAAATTGTTGTTCTTAATACATTTTAATACAGAGCCTGAATTAAGCCAGCCCCCCCCACCCTTCACCCCGTGGCTACGCCAATCACATTGTCTTACTCTTTCTCGACAATCTGACTTTAAAAATGATTTTTTTTTTTCTTTTTCTTTAATACGGAGCCTGTATTAAGCAAGCCCCCCCCCCCCCCTTCACCCCGTGGCTGTGCCAGTCACATTTCTTTACTATTTCTCGACGTTGATATACCTGACTGAAATTATAGGTTTTTTTTCTCTTTATTTAAAGGGAAATGACAGTAGTGGGAAACGCCCCACACACAAACAAAATGAAATGTACGCTCTTATTACCAACCATGTGAAAGAATATAATTTTTACTAATATGTAGGGACACGGATTTTCCGTTTAAAAAAAAGGCCTTTTCCGTTTCAGAAAATCGGGAATTCCGTTTTTGCCTGCCTGAAAAACGGAAATTCCGTTTTGCCATATGAAAAACTGCAAATTCTGTTTACCATCAAACGTATACAAAATTCAATGAGTATGGTAAAATCATGATTTTCACCCACAAATCATCCAAATTTGGGGGAATGTGTCATGCCTGATATCAGAAATGACTTACGACAGGCCAGAGAGTAGTTAGGCTATTCAATAATATAGGTATTTATTGTGAAAACTTACCGATTTTCTCTCGCTTCATCTTCAAGCTTTCATACGTATCACTAGTATCAGCGTGTGACGTCGTGTCGTAATCGAATTCCGTACCATTACCAAAGCCGTAGTATACCCCGGAACGAACGCGGAAGTATTGTTATACACGTGTGCGCGATTGCGCATAAGTACCGATAGAGGGCGGACTCGATGTCAACGTTTGAGAATCGTTGAGGCGCTCTACCATCTTTGGTATTACGTACATGTGTGTAGTGTGATACACGTACGGGTGACATGGTACGGCGCAGCTCTGACTGATAGCAGCTGCATGACTGTGCGGGGCGCGCCGGGGTAGCTAGTCTAGTCGATCGTACTCGCCGCACCGCGCGCTAGAGCGGATTTCTTGTCGTTGTAAGTTGCATTCGACATCGTCTTTCTTGTACTTTTTTGTCATTTGTTTTCTTCTGATAGTTTTCTACTACAAAATATGAATTTTTGAGGAAAAAGAGGTTTTCCGCGATTTTCCGTTTGAGAAGTCATTTTCCGTTTCAAATGGTCAATTCCGCGATTTTCCGCGATCGCGGAAAATCCGTGTCTCTAAATATGGGATTATAAAAAATTGGCCAGGAAACCGCCTTCTTCTAACTGATATATATTTGCAAAATTTTAAAACTGATTTACAGTAAATCAATATCGCCAACGCGGAATCGCGCATACGTTACGTGCAAAAGTCCACATGCTCCACATATATGCTTTCCGGTATGCGGCCCGTATGCTGGCTTGTCGATATCTCCAGCCCAGCGCTAGCGGCGCGGACAGGTGCGAACGGTCGGTGGACTTACAAATTTCACGGTATTTTTTCCGATATTTCTGCATTTTAACGATGCTTAGGTTTGGATTTTACCACACAAGCCCTTTTTAGATACTTATTCAACAATATTGATCTATTATTTTGGCCAATATAAATGTTTTCTGTAACTTTTCCAAAACTGTTATTCATCTTTAATACAGAGCCTGTATTAAAGGTATAGTGAAATCCCGGCTTTGATTCAGGTTCAGAGCTTTGAATATGATAAACCACACTCTTTTTTTTCAAAGAAATCCTTAAGTTGGGCAAAAAAGGTAAATTTCATGCAATTTTTGGGCTCTTTTTTGCATCGGCGTTCCATACTCCTAAAAAAGTTATTTATAGCGGAGCGCGCGTGTGGCGTACGTGCCTATCGGGTCATGTCGTCACTTGTAGACCATAGCACGGAGTGCAAAGTCCGACGTGCATAGTTTACATGCAGAGCCTTTGACTTGCTAGTAAAACAAAGTTGTATTTGGGCAATTCCAAGCAAACATTGACATAACCACTGATTTTTCAAATTCGTTGTACCATAACAAATTTGGTATCAAATGAAAGCTAAAAGATTGAACTTTCCAAAAATGTATTTTGTTTTTGAAAAAGAAAATTGTAAACTATTATTTTATTGTTAATATATAGCATAAATTAATTTTCAGTTATTTTCACAAAACATTCAATTAAATATTAAGCATAAAAGAACTGCGAAAAGGAGTTTTCATAAAATTTTATTTCAGTGTTGAAAGGATCATTGCTTCAATTTTTCAGATAAATATCAATTTCGTCATTTTCGCTCTTCGTTCCGCTTCAGTGACTGTCTCATTTACAATCATTAATATGTCACGGCGTTACACTAAAAACATATTTTTAATATTTCTGGAAAAATATGAATGGGAATGAAATAATTGTTTGTTTTCTCTGTATTAGCCCATAGGGCTATAATATGCATGCTGAATAGCAGCATTATCTTTTACCACTTATTAATATAATCAATATCAATTTGGTCACGGCGTTACGTTTTGTGTAACGCCGTGACGCTACCTACTGGATTCCCATTGACATAACACAGTAGACATAATCAAATAGGGTAAGATATTTTTTGTAGGTATGCTTGGGCATTGCTCATGCTATAATTATATGAATAGGGTCAGTTGATAATGTTTCCATCTCAAAGTTACCTAAGTCATGTATGTGTATGAGTTGTATGTCCGTCTGTCTGTATGTGCATCTGTACATCAGTGTTCTTTTTTTTGCAATATCTCAAGAATCGTTGGATGGATTTCGTTCAAACTTTGTACAATCCATGTATATAGAGGTACGGACTATTGGATATGATTTTGGTCCATGAGGTCAAAGGTCAAAGGTCACATAGCTAACAAATATGCAAAAATTATATTATTATCAAGATAGTTTGAGAATCCTTGAAGGATAACATGATAATAATACTGGTATGCGTCCAGTGAAGTATATGACCTGATTAGGGAATGGGGTCATGGGAGGTCATAGGTCAACAGGTCAAAATATTGTTGTTGTTTTTTGTTCTCACAATTAAGTTCCAGAATCAATGTTAGAAAGAGTACTGTAGGTAAAAGACAATTTTCTGAAACTGTTTGGGGCACAGGTCAAAGGTCACTCGGATAATTACCAATTCAAAAACAAACATTTACTAACTCTGAAATCATGTTACATGAAACAAATCACTTGCAAATATGCACTGTGCAGACCAAAAATTAAACATTTGTATGTTATTTTGAGAAACAAGGTCAAAGGTCAGATGTCAAAGGTCTCATATTTCATTGTTACATTTAAGTATGTATTTTGGTTTTAATATTTGATGGTTCCATTAACTAACTTCTGAAATAAATAAGAATTTCAATTATGTCCTAAAAGATTTTTTGATCAATAGAGGGCGCTGTGCTGCAAATTTGTGTCATGCGGATGATCATTTAATAGCATCTTGGTTATATCACCCATTCATCTAGTTCTTTATTGATTCTGGATCACTACATTAAAATTATATCATATTATTCATCTCTTTAATATCTCCCATATATATAACATGTATAATTCAGAGGTCACGGCGTTACAGTCACGGCGTTACAGTGCATAGATACATATATGATATCATATTTACTATGAGCATTGGATTTTTCTACATTTTTATTTGGATGTTCTAGCTTGATGTCTAGTACAAAGAATCAATGTGACAAGAGTGCAAAATGTTCCTGTAGTTCACAGAGTTTACTTAGTTTCTTAGCATGTAAGAAACCCATGTCTTTTTGCCGTCACGGTGTTACGGCAGATATTAAAATTCATAATTAATAATTTATTGGGAATTTTGGTTTTCTTGCCAATTGTAAATTATTGGTAGGATAGTGGTTACAGATGCATATCAAAAGTTGGTTCTAGATATTTAGATTTTATGAGTTATTTGGACTTTCATTGTGAGAAACACCCTCTGACCGTCATGGCGTTTGCTTGGAATTGCCCATTTGCTTGAAAATTGAAGCTTAACTGAAAATGCCTAAGAAATTGTAGCAGGATGCAGGAACACATATGAGTGTGGATCCTCCATGATATAAACTTAAACAAATGTTTGCAAATATTGAAACAAATTGAAATAATATCTCTCTGTCAACGTGAGTAGATGCACTCAGCGTGTACATCTATGACAATAGAGTACCAAGCTATACTGCGATTGTCTACATGTGACGTCACACAGATGACGTCATTTTTCTTCGCCCAGACTCAATTTTTTTACGGGGGTTCCTAAAGTGAATTTCCAAGTTGATTTTTTTATTTTACCGGGTTTTCCCACGAGGAAAATATGTTTTTAGCTCATCCGGCCCGAAGGTCCCGATGAGCATGCCATGGTGTGGCGTCCGTCGTCCATCCGTCCGTCCACAGTTTTCCAAATGCTTCTTCTTCGTTATTTTTCAACCGATTTTGATTCTGATTGTTTCATAAGATAGGGCTAGGAGGGGGATTTAAAACTTCTACACAGAATCGTGAAATTCATTATCTATGGTAATTTATGCAAATTTATTCAAAATCACAAAAAATGCTTCTTCTCAGACTTCATTTCTCGACCGATTTTGATTTGGTTTGCCTTATCTGGTAGAGCTAACTTTGGTTCACTAAACTTCTACACAGAATTTTGAAATTTTTCTCCTTTAATTAATTATGGTAATTTTTTATTATTATTTTTTTAAAATTTATTTATTTATTTATTTATTTTAATTATTATTATTATTATTATTTTTTTTATTTATTTATTTATTATTTTTTAATTTTTTATTTATTAAAAAAAAAAAATGTATTCATTTTTTAAAAAAAATGTTAAAAATTGTTTACATTTTTTTTCCCATGACCCTTCCGTGGCGTCAAATTTATATTTTTTCCACTCTAATTTTTTATTTTTATGTCCCTTCCAGGGCATCAAATTTTTATTTTTTGACCAGTTGAAAAGTGTACCACATGAAATTTACAATATTTGATGTTGCGAGATGCCGGATGAGTGCTACGTCATTGACGTTCTGGTTATTAGTAATCTTCATGAAAATCTACCTCAGATACAGTAAAACACAATTTTGAGGTACATTAGTTTTCTTGTCTGTGGAGCTTTAATAAAGCAAATTAAGTGTACACCTATTGTTATTTCTTAGTGCATAATTTGAGGATTCTTTGTGAAATTTCCTTTCGGAAAATGTATACTTTTGAGTTTTTATAGCATACGGGGAGTTCCTCAGAAAATATTTACTCTCAAATGTAACTTCCCTCAGAAGCCCAACTCCATTATAACCAAACTACATGTATTTTTAATTAATAGTGAGAAGTACAAATATCTATTTACTGTTTAACAATGTAATAAATAATTTTGTTTGAAAGGGATATAATAAGACAAAACAGTTATAAATTGAATTTTACATTTGTTTTGCTACTTTCTACAGATATCTCGATGTCTGCAACATGTCATTGGTTCCTTACCTGATGGTACTTTGGGCTTGTTCCCACATCTCGCCAACCCATGAATACCCATTGGGAACAAATGTGACTTTGACTTTCCACTATGAACTCAGTGGACTATCAAACTCACGATACATTTGTAGCATCCGTAATAATGGTATTGATCAACCATTGTTAATAAACAATGATAAACCCTTTGCCAGTGTATTCAAACCAGGACAGATTGAACGTTTTAATTTGCGATTTCATCAGACCCAGCAAAATTTAACCATAGTTTTTGCGATCACAAACCTGCAAATCGTAGATAAGGGCCTTTACATCGTAAATATCCTTGAATTGGTCAATGAAAAAGTTCGTTCTAGTAATACTTTTCCAGCTACTGTGACTGTGACCTATCCACCGGGAAAAGCGAAATGTGAACTTCGTAATTCTACTTTGGACAGTGTCTGGGAAACAGTTCGCTGCGAAGCAATGGTTGGTAGTGATGGGGCTGGCGATCTTGTCTGCCATCAAAACGCAAAGGGCCTTCCTCTTCGCGGAGATGTGAGCAATAATGGCACGATTGTTGTTGCGATATACTACTTGATAGACCCCCAGTCACCTGTCCGCTGTTGTGCTGTTGAGCAACTTTCATCAGTACATACAGACTCCTGTGAAGATGTCATCTTCTACCCTACACTGGAAACTGTCTCATCAACTGATTCACCAAACACTAGCGCCTTGCCAGTCTTGAGTACATCTTCAGCAGGTAATGTGTAAAATTCAGTTTGACCAAAACTGTACTCTCTTTACCAAAACTCAACTATCCCTTTAAACAAATTTATAAGCCAAAATGTATTTCAATGAAGGGATGATTACTACATCTGCGTAGAATCCAAATTACAGGGTTGTTCGATAAGTATGAAGCGTTTTTTTTTATAAACAAGCATGCTTGGGATCTTTTTTACACTATTTTACTTTTTGTATTACCTTTATCAAAAACCCTGTCATCTTAAAGTTTCTCAATTGCTTGAGATTATGAGATTGCCCTTTAACACATGTGACTTCCTGCAACTTGTTCAAACCTTGTTATTAAACTTGTACAAAATAAATCTACACATAACTTAATAACATCCATATAGAGGGAGATTACCCCATTTTATCCTCGCCCCACTTTGTCGCTTCACTCCCTCCCTTTCTTGGATGATACCCAACCAGCCCATTCATTCCCCGACCATGACGAGGACAAAATATATTGATTATGAATTATACAAAAATCGAATTTTCCTAATTGTGTTCTTTAATTAACTACAGGTGGAGAGGATATCATAGAATATCATGCTTCGTCCAATACTACATTGTTGGTCCTCGTTGCAGTCATCTCTTTTCTATTTGTAGTAAGCATGGTAAGTTGTTTCCCTTTTTTCCATCTTACGATGATAAGAAAATATTTGTACAGTATAATTGAAAAGTCTATTCTTGCCTTGATTCGTGATAATGCCGCTCACTCATAAGCGAAAGAGGCAGCAGGCAAGGCTGTAGCCCCCCCCCCCCCCCTGCCTTTCCTAGAGTTTTGAAAATGGCCATATTTGGGCAGAAAACAGCTCGAAGTCGGGCAAACCTTATCATATTCGGGCAACACTGTGTCTTATTCAGAAACGCCATGTAATTTCTGGCCGATATTAACATTTCGGGCAAAACTATCAAGAACATGAAGAGGCGATGACATTTCTCTTTTTTTTTCTCTTTGCTTTGTTTCTAAATTTTAGATGGATAATTATTCTGGCAAAAGGCTTCTGCCCCCTTGAGAAAAATTTTCCCCAAGGGGCCATCTACAAAGTATGTACGCACTTTAGGGGGGGGGGGGAGGGGAGGTTCGCGCCGATGTGTACGGTATGCGTACGGGGGGGGGGGGGGGGGGGGGGTCGCACCGTTTGCGTACGCAAAAAAGCATACACAGTTTTTATACACGGGCTCGATGTTCCACGACGTATAACAGGTTAACCTGTCCCTACTAGTACTAGATTTTGCAATCCCCCTATCTAGAATGAATACTAGACCTATCAGGTTCCAGTTGGGTTGTACTCTTCCATTGAAACAGAGGAGATACACGCACATAAAACAGTGTTTGAAAACTGCGCATGTACTGGAACTCATCCAAAAATTTGCATATATTGTGCGTACGGGGGGGGGGGGGGGGGGAGGGGGGGTTGGACTACATGCATACGGTGTGCAGACAGGGGGGGAGGGGGGGGGTAATTTTTTTACCCAAATGTGCATACGTACTTTGTAGATGACCCCCAACGCCCATCCCCAGTGGCATAGCGAAGTTCAACTGATTGGGGGGAGGGGGGGCACAACTGCGAGGGGGGGGGGGGGGGAGTGTGTGGGAGGGCCTGGAAGGGGGGGGGGGGTATTCCCCCTTTCCACAGGAGGGAGCTTTTGCAATTTTCACTCTTAAATAATCGTTTGCATGAATCTGAAAAGCACTTGTCTTTGGCTGTTCTGCTAAACTGGTAATATCTAAATGATGCGCTTAATGTAGAAGGACCATTTTCAAGAAGGGGAGCTAAAGCTTCTCAAAAGTGGGGGGGGGGGGGGGGGGGGGAGGCATTGTGAGGGAGCAAAGCAACCGAGCGGGGGAGTGTATGGGAGGGGATGTCCCCTTCCCACTGTAGGTAGCTTTTGCATACTTTTGCCTTTAAATTGGGCGATTTGGTGCATACCTGAGACAGAAATTGTATATGATTCGTAGTGCAAGCTATGAAATCAAACATACATGTAAGCATATGAAAAAGTGGGAGGGACAATCCCCTCCACTTTCATATGTGGGGGGGGGGGGCATGTCCCGTTCCCGGTCCCCTGCCTGTTGATGCCTATTTTTCAAACTTTCATCGATATGGTTGTCTGCGAAGACATACTGTAACATCAAGTAGATGGATGTCCTTCTGCATCTCTGCTCTGTTTGATGCTTGTAAAAGCATTGCTACATGTATCTGATCTCTGTTGACATCTCGTCATGCTAACAATTTACTAATCAGTTATTTTATTCTTTATATCCAGCTTGTACTCCTACTGACCAACCGTGGTAAGATAACAACATGTCGCACAAGTCGAAAAGGACTGGCAGAATATCCAAGGTCACCAGGACACAATGGAAACCCAACCAGAGAGGAGGAACAAGGACTCGAGACAACATCCATCGTTTGATGGGTGATGAAGGCAGAGGTATAGCCCATATCAAGCTTTAGTTTATCCCATTATACAAATTTCCATGATATTTGGCAAATCTGCAACCTTGCCATAAGCAAGCCGCAAGCTGGTTTCTTTCCAATTATGCAAACTAAACCCCTCAAAAAAAGTTTGCAAACTCAACTTTGATCAAGTATATCACTCTTATTGTAAAATTGTAATTATTACATTTAGTGTAATTGCATTGCATGATTTTCCCCCTTTAAAATAGTACATAATTTGTCATTTATTTAAAATCTGGGTATATGCAGCGTGTCAAAAGAAAGGATCGACGGTCAGAAGTCAATTGTTGCAAAATGGGCCGAGAGTATTCAGTTGGGAAAATTGACTCTTGTGTCGCATTTGTTTAATCGAAGATTGTAGCTTGTTTATATGATTTATTTAAAATATGGTATCATTTTAAAGCACAATTGCCTATCTGCTCAATGCAATCATGCCTGTAACGATTTTGTTAGCAGGTCAAGTGCTTTTTCCAGCTGTACCGCAGCTGGAAATATGGGGGAGGGTCGAATGTAAAATGTTGCAAAATCCATTTCATTTTGTGAAATTGAAGGAGTTGCATCCAAAATCGACGATTGGAGGAGATATTTGCACACTTGCATACTCATCAGTAAATTTAGCATCATGTGAATTGTGAAAGCATGTTTATTTTTCTTAAAATTATGACTTACCTATCTGTAATCATTATGCTATCTGGGTGTGTGCAGTAAAGCTGGATTTGGGGGCGCATTAATGCTATGAGTTTAATACCGTGGCTTCCGGTTTAAAGATTCCGATTCTCGCTGTCGATCATCGCCAATATTCCCCTTAACTGTACATACCCGGCTTTCATAATCATTACAAGTGAGGTGTCATTGGAAAGATAATTGAACAGGCTTTCCTCTGATACTGTATTCAACCGTATCTCTTCATTTTTAAAGATATTCATCGTCGAAAGAATTTGAACTTGAGAAAACCGTGATATGAGAGTCAGACCTTCCGACTGAAGTTTGTTGGCGCTTTTTGCAACATTTCACTTCTGATCTTGCCCTATTCTCAAATATACTGCGCATACCCAATACTCATAATGCTTACAAATTTGGTATAATTTAAAGAGGAATAAACGCCCTTCCAAGCTATACCAAATATAACCAACATGTTTTCATTAAGAAAAGAGATGTATACGTAATCGTTCAAACTTAATTTTCCAAACTTTTTTTAGGGGTTTAGATGCTACCTTGACAAGCTGACATATGTTCCTAATACCTTAGTAATTTCACAAATTAATTTGTTTTATTTTTGTTTACACAAGGGTATGTATATAATGTTGTATTTGTTAATTTGTTGCACGGACTTGCTAAAGAGAAGCCAAAACCTCTAGCAAGGCAACCGTTGCAAAATTAAATAAACTCAATCTCTAACTCAACAACACTTTAAGGGTAATAAAGCCCAAATTGTATGCTTAATTTCATTTTAAAAAAATTAAGAAATACAATATATCTGCTGAAATCATTTAGACCGGGTTACACCACTAAAAATAGAGATCATACATTTTGATAGTAAGACGTCATTAGATGTACAGTTTCATACACTTTTGTCAAAAAAAACAACACCCTTATTATACTTCAGCATGTTCGTTTTTACAATGCCAGAACCAAAATGTACACGTATTTACAAAATTGTCACAAAAATAAATGTACATAATATATTCGCATTCATTATTTAAATGACAGTAATTAAATATCTCACTCATCCGGTTCTTTAAATAATGATGTATAACAGAATCATGCAGAAATATCCTCACTTAGTTATGAACACATTCATTATTTGTTGCAAAAGTATAATATTAACCATTGTGTATTAGAGTATCTTCATATTTTAATGTCAAATGTAAAAAGGCCTAGGAGTCTCACTTTCCAGCGCATGTACATATAAACATGTTTCGTTTTTAAACATGCATACAGCCTTATTCTGTATTGCATGTTCATGTATATATGCTGATGAGTATTCGTATACATACTCAGAATAATGGCTTCCAATAAAATGTTCATGCTTTTTCGAAAAGCATTCACTCGCATTGGAATTGGATAGGTCTTTGATTACAATTACAAATTCAGCATTTTACTGTTCAGATGATAAGTTATGAATAATTTATTTGATTTAATTAACATTGTTCTATTTCTATAGAGCTAGCTGTAACTTGATTTCTTGTTTCATCTTGAATAAATCAATAACTATATCAATTTAGATGTTTAGATGATACTCATTTACATGTAAAATTCTTAAATAGTTTGTCAGAAAAATTGATAATCAAAATAATGGTGAATGTTCTTGATGCTTATTTATAAAATACATGTATATATTGTACTATGAATAAATATGATAATTTTAATTTGAATTATTCATGAATGTAATGTTCACAGGGGTCTCGTGGAAATCACTTTCCACTAACTACCCTGTATAAAGAATATGACATATATATTCACGAATACATATATGATGAAAAAAATGATAAATGAATACATTGTTTCGGAAAAAATATCGCTAGTGATATTCGTTTGTCTCGCAATGTGGTCAACAAGGAATCTTAAGAGATCACGACGTTTCGTGCGCCGCTGCAACACTTCGTCAGGTGTGATACAAATGTAATGCAAGCAAGGGAATATATACCCCACGGGTAGCGCAGCGCGCTACGCCGTATGAGCGAGAACGCTCCTAATTGGTCAATAACGGACAAGGCCTATTGGTCGGTGCGCACGGGCGCTCGACCAATCAGCGGACCGGTTGGCTGGCTCGCCTGCTCGGCGGGAACAATGGCGTGTTTAACCAATCAGCGGGCCGCTAGCTCGGGCTGGCCTATTTGGCGGAATCAATGGCGTGTCGGTGCCGGATGTTCGGGCAGATTCATGGGCCGCTGTCTCGGCTGGCCTATTAGGCGGAATCAATGGCGTGTCGGTGCGGGCTGTTCGGGCAGATTCATGGCGGCGTATCGTACGCATCCAAAACTCGGGGAAGTCGATCCCGTTGTCTCTATTGAAATTGTTGGGATTCAGGCGGATATTGATAGCTTCCTTTACCCTTCGTGTGTACCAATGCCGTTCTTGGGAAAGGCATTGAACCCCGTCCCAGTCTGGCTGATGCTGGTTGTCCCAAGCATGTTCGGCTACGGCTGAGCTGTCAGTATGGCGGAGCCTGACGTCCCTCTTATGCTCAGAGATTCTTTCGGATATCGGTCGGGCAGTCTCACCGATGTAGGACTTATCGCATCCTTTGCAAGGGATGTTGTACACGATGCCGTCCCGTCTGTGTTGAGGAATTGGATCCTTGGGGCGTGTTAGTTGCTGGCGTAGTGTGGTATCTGATCTGAAGACCGTTCGGATCCCATGGCTCTCTAGGCGGCGCCTGAGTTGTTGGGAGACACCATCTATGTACGGCAAGACTGTGAAAGTCTTGTATACCTTCTGATCCTTTGGGTCTGACATTCTATTCTTGGTGTTGTGTACAAAACGGCGTGGGTAACCGTTGAGGCTCAAGGCACTACGGACACGTGTCCGCTCTTTGCATGGCTGCTGTGGACTAGTCACAATGCGTGATGCTCTGTCAAATAGACATTTGACCAGACCTCTCTTCACCGATATGGGATGGTGAGAGTCAAACGCTATGTACTGGTCTGTGTGGGTAGGCTTCCTGTACACCGAGGTGGAGAGCCTGTGGTTGTCGTGTCTGTGAAACCAACCGGTCCGCTGATTGGTCGAGCGCCCGTGCGCACCGACCAATAGGCCTTGTCCGTTATTGACCAATTAGGAGCGTTCTCGCTCATACGGCGTAGCGCGCTGCGCTACCCGTGGGGTATATATTCCCTTGCTTGCATTACATTTGTATCACACCTGACGAAGTGTTGCAGCGGCGCACGAAACGTCGTGATCTCTTAAGATTCCTTGTTGACCACATTGCGAGACAAACGAATATCACTAGCGATATTTTTTCCGATACCATATCCGCAATGAATAATATATTCACGAATACATTGTTATTCAATAATGAGATGAAAGTGCAATGATATATCAAATGTGTCTACAATGAAATTACCGTTAATATTATACATGTATATATTAGACCTACTTCTTGCTCTCCATGGATCAGCCTCTGCTATTTTCAGTGTTCTTAGTGTTTTAATTGTATTGTTTTGATAAAGTACTACATGCATGCATGTTGTGCGACATATATTTTCTTATTATTTGTACCTCTCATTTTATGAATGAAGAAGCCACAGTATAATTACAAATATGTCTCCATATTAAGTATCTCTAATTTACTGTTTATTTGTATAGTGATCTCTCAAGACATATGTGATAAATAGATTCACGAATACATACATGATGAAAAAAATTGATAAATGAATACATTATTATTCCATAATGGGATATGAAAGTGCAATGATATATAAAATATGTCGATTAATGAAATAACCGTTCATGTACATATTAGACCTACATGTACTTCTTGCTCTCCATGGCTCAGCCTCTGCTATATTCAGTGTCATTAGTGTTTTAATTGTATGTTTTGATAAAGTACTACATGCATGCATGTTGTGCAGCGTACATATTTTTTAATTATCACTAACATGTGTACATCACATTTTATGAATGAAGAACCCACTGTATGATTACAAATATGTCTCCATATAAAGTATCTCTAATTACTGTTTATTTGTATAGTGATCTCTCAAGACGTATATGCATTAAATGTACTATACTATGGCTCTGTTGAAAGTAAAGATAGAACAGCGCACTAACTATAAAACAAGATAACAACTTCTCGTTAGATTTAGAGCTTTTTAAACATGTATTTAATATTACAAGATCTACTTTGTTTTGACAAACTCTAGATTGGGAGCAAAAATCTAAATCAACAAATTGTGTCTTCCTCACTTAGCCTTGTGTTCATAATGTTTGATAACATTTGTTGTACTATAACCACATTCATAACCATCAACATATGCCATATATTTACAAATATATTAATTTACCTAGTATATACCAAATTGTGCCTCTGTTTTGTATCTAAATACACTGTACTGTAATAACTGTAAATACACACTAGTTTTAAACTAGGTAAATTGTAAAAAAAGCCAAATTAAACTTATTTCTATGAACATCAAGCATACCGATCAACTTTATTTTAGTGTAAATTTGTGAAACATGAACATATGTTTGTGAATATACTGTGTGTGTGTGTGTGTGTGTGTGTGTGCGTGCGCGAGTCTGTGTTTGCTTTACAACCAATGACAAAACAAAAATAAATTTGCCAGATCCTTAATTTATCCCAATGGAGAGCAGAGATGTCAATTACCATGACATTCAGCTTTCAGGGAGGATTCGTTCAGAAATCAAGGAGGTCTCTATTAATTGCATTCAGAATATAAGGAATAATCTTATTGAAAAACTCAGGGAGTAGTGTGACATATTAAAAAGACAATAGTATTTAGGGAACCTCCTGAAAATCAGGGAGAGTTGGTATCTTGGCCGATTATAACAAAGAATGTAGACATTTTTCCCCCCCGAATATAGCTCACATGATGGACTCGCCTGTAATAATAATCGCAAGATAATTTGCATAAAATGCAAATTGTCTATTGGTAAACTAGAAAACCTTAAAGTCAAGGGAAATGCGCGATTAGAACCAAAACTTCTGAAAATCAGGTTTTCAAGTTCAGCTATTATTGGACTCGTCCATATAAAATGATGAAACACAATTTGCATATACAAATTTAGAAGGCTTTCTTTGATTTGCAACATGTTTAACACCTAGATACATATTTAAAAGCAACATTTTGAAAAACCCATTGATAACAAACATAAAGACAAGAAAACAATGACGAATAACAACATCAATATACTTAAAGGGGGCTTTGATAAAGACGATCCTGAATTAAAGTTATTTATTGACTGGTATCTTCAATAATATAAATTACTATTCATTTGACGACTGAAATCATAGGCGTACCCGGCCGGGGGCCCAAAGGGAGGGGGAGGAGATTCAACTTTTAACGGGTCTCGACCATCATAACCAATGGTCTCGGGCCCCCGAGGACACAACTTAAGTGGTCTCGGTCTCGAAAATTGTTGACGGATTTCGGTCTCGGCTTCGAATTTGTTTTACGAACCCCCCCCCCCTGCTTACACGACTCTCATCCCTAGTGGTCTCGGCCTCGGAAATTTTGGCCGACAAAATATCCCCGATTCACCCCAAATGAGGTGGTTGGGGGGAGGGGGGGGGGGGGGGCGGTCCGTCGCCCCAAACATTTTCGCGGCGGAGGCCGAGACCACTGGTATAGTTGTGTAATTGTGGGGGGGAGGGGCGAGACCATTGGTTTAGATGGTCGAGACCGAGACCGGTAACAAATGGACCCTTCTGAATTGGGTGGGGGTGGGGGGGGGGGGGGGGGGTGCATGCTTACGCACCCCCTGGCTACGGGTCTGAAATGTACTCCATTAGATGCAATTTCTAGGTTACAAGCCTGCATTCATGATGTACAGAATTGGTCCCTCATTCGGGCTATGCATGACGTCCCACATTCGGGCACTCGCAATCTCATTCGGGCAATCAATATTTCACATTCGGGCACTTTCCATATCTCATTCGGGCAATCAACATCCCACATTCGGGCAATTAATATTTCACATTCGGGCAATAAGCATCTTACATTCGGGCAATCAACATCCCACATTCGGGGTGTCGGACAATTCCATATTCCGAATATGGAATATTGTTTCGAGTTATCAACGTATCACATTCGCTCAACTTGTCAGCTATGTAATAAATAGTTCAATTCAAATAAAAATGCACATAGGCTATACTAAAATGCCCATTTCGTTACGACCAGATATCAAACATACCATTATTGTCACGTCACGTCTTAAATTTGGAACTTACAAGCATGGCATGCGCAATACCTCTCACCACAGAGGAAATGTGTTGTTAACCCTCTCACGTTGTTAGTCATATTGCAATAAGCGTGTTTTAACAATCACTGATTCATACGTGTGAGAAATATATATGAAGCTATAGTAATAGCATTCCCCTTGGTTCAGTCGTACTCATAGATGGATATTATTTAGGTATATCAAATGTCCTTCCAAAGTATGCACCAGATTGCATTATTTCGAATGAAAATTGCAAAACCTCCCTAACGTGAGAGAGGGGGGGGGGGGGGGGGGGGGGTTCCCCCTCCAACACCACCCCCATTTATCATAGTCATCATCATGCATGATGATGATGATCATCATGCATGATGATGTTGATCATCATATCATCATCAGCAGCAGCAACAGCAGCATAACCACCACTTTCAGCATCCAACACCACTAATACAACCATCATCACCAACAACAATCGTTAGCATGAGTAAGTATCAGCCATGTCAGCTGCATCATCATCATAATCAGCATAATCAGTAGCATCATATTATCGTCATCATCATCATCACCATCATCATTACCATCATCGTTATCATCATCACCATCATCATCATCGTTATCATCATCACCATCATCAAAATCGTTATCATCATCGTTATCATCATCATCATCATCATTATCATCATCATCGCCATTATTATCATCATCACCATCATAGCCATCATTATCATCATCACCATAATCATCAGCATCACCATAATCATCATCATCACTATAATCATCATCATCGCCATCATTATCATCATCACCATAATCATCATCATCACTATAATCATCATCATCGCCGTCATTATCATCACCACCATCATCATCATCATCATCGCCATCATTATCATTATAATCATCATCATCATGATCGATCTTTACCACCACCACCAACAAAAACAGCACCACGGCACTGCAACACCGCCACCAGTCACCACCACCACCACCACCATCATCATCATAGCCATCATCATCATCAAATTTACCCTTCGTCAGGTGTTGTCACAGAGGAGACTTATATATAACATAAAAAACAGCTTTCAAAAATATTAAAATCATATTTATTAATTATGTTTCAATTACATCACGTAATAATAATATTATTATGTTATAATTTCAAAATTTCCGTCGGAAACATATTTAGGATCGAGGGGGCAAGAAAGAAAAAAAGAGGTATCTAATGGGCCCCTTTGCAGATGTGCGCATTAAGAACACATGATAGTTGAGTTTTGGTAAAGAGTGCGCTTCAAGCAATAATTGAATTTGGTAAAGAGTGCGCTTCAAGCAACAATTTTTTTTTTGTGAGGTAATGAAAAACTGAGTGTCAAATTTGAGAGAGCATACAATTTTAATGACAGAATAAACTTTATTTGATCAAAATCAGTACAGAAAAAGATGAAATATCAATAAATATATCCAATCAGAAGAAATGTGGTATCCCACATCTATTCGATGATTTAAGAAAGAAAACACAATGCTGACACTTTTACACACATTTTTAAAAGAGGTTTTAAATAGATGTTGATGATCTCTCTATTTAATCATTATTTTAACAAAACATCACATGCACAATTGTTGAAAAAATGGTTGAAACCAATGCGTTTTTAGAAAGCGCCCTTTTGTATTTTAACGGCTCTTTTTTAAATTATAACAGGCTTTTTACATAGTTGTTTGTATTTTTATTTTTGTGTATACCTTTCGAGCATGTTGGAGTTATAACTAGTATTAGTTTGTAATATTATCGTGCAGGTTTTGGTTACTAAAATTCAGTTTGAACAAAACTTAATCGATTGTATCTCTTTCTGCAACTGGCCCCATATCTTTTCGAATCCTGCGTCTGGGACATAGACTGATTTATATTTCGACGGGTGTAAATATGTTTTTGTTCCCTCTATTTCCACTCAAAGATTTATAGCTTGCTGTTATTGGTTGGGTCAATTCGGGAATGGGCACAACAAACAAACAAACAAAATCGTATGAAAGAGTCGGCATTACTGTAATTGTATAATTGGATTTGTTGTAATATCATGTACATGCATTTGTATTTGTTTTAGTCGTTTAAATAATCTCTAGTTAGAAGGACTAGTTTGAAAAGCATAATTTCTTTTTTTCTAGTCCTTTTTTTAAAACCAATATACACATAATATATGATTTTGTTGAATTGATAATTAAATAAATTTAATTCAATACAATAATATTAAATACATTTCAATATATATGAAGATCTAAATTCACAAAGGCGCTTAATCCACTTTTTTAGCTTTCGAGAATAACAGGTTTCTTTGTCTAACTTTGTACACACGCATATTAGGACATTACATTTTGTTTGATTGTGTAATTTGTCCTAATATTTTTATTTCTAGATAGCTATATACGTTGCTTATTAATATACAACTGATATCGTTAACTCAATGTGTATGGAGAGTGGATTTAGCGCCTATTGGAACTAAGCTCTTCAGTATATATATATAAAACCTTAATTATTATGCATAGTATTTACATATAATTGCGAATAAACTGCATGTTATAAACTTTAAAAATAAGAAGCTTTTTTACATTAGGTGAAAACAATTATTTTCCTTTTCAACATAATTCAAAGTATCAATTTTATAACAATCATAATATCGAGTGAAACAAAGAAATATTGTACTCGTGCAGCAACAATTGATATTTGTTTCTCCTTACATTATTGTGTTTAGTTATCAAAGAAATGCACACACAATTATTACTCGTACCTGTTACCAAGGCAGTGACTGTCCACACGAAGTACAGAAGCCATGACGTCATATTTTTTTTTAGATTTTTAGAATTTTCAAATTTGAACTTCATTTTCCAAAAGAGCATAACAAATAATGTCTAACTACCGAAAATCAAGTGAATATGTTAAGTATTGGCTGAGATATGCCCAGCCGAATGAATTTTACTTCAATGGGAAATCAGTGTTATAGTGCACTGGTTCATAAAGTTATGAACCAGAGCACCATAACACTGATTGCCTATTGACAAAAAAATCATTTGGATGGGAATATCTCAGCCAATACTTAACATATTCAATTGATTTTCGGTATTTGGACATTATTTTTGACGCTCTTTCGGAAAATGAAGTTCAAATTTGAAAATTCTAAAAAAAGATGTTTATGACGTCATAGTCAGCTGACCAAATGAGACACAAATTGTTTGTTTTGAATAGCGAGGATACTAATTATACGACATAACGAGTCATTTGTAAATTTTGTCCTCGGTCATAAAGCTATATATAAAAGCGATAAAAGCCAAACAAACACTCACACACACACACACACACGCACGTACGCATGAACGAACTTACGCGCGCGCACACATACAAACACACACACACACACACACACACACACACACACACACATATACCCACACACACACGTGCATATACTCATAATTCTAATAACCAACGTATTTGTATGTATATTATACTAGTGCATAGCATCATCTAAAATTGTCACCATTCTATATCTTGAATGCGAATCAACAATCAGAAATACATTTTAACAAAATAGTAACAAAATAATAAGGATCCAATAATTTAACCATAAACATATTTCAAAATATATTACCTGAAAATGAATTTAAAAAAACGTTGACATTATTTTTGCTACGTGCATTAAAATGATCAACATGTGTATTACTCCTATAATTAACATGATCATCTGAAACATTCATAACACTGTTAACGAAAGTTAAAGATATAGTAAAGTTTTGGTTTAGAGGGCACTTCAAACATATTTTTTGAGAGTAAGAGGACAACTTTGCGTATAAGAGTGTTTAATTTCAAAGGCAAAACCACCATGTTGTTATTATGTTTGTTTGTTCAAAATTCATTCAGAAACGGCTGACATTTAAATAAAATATAAAATTAGCCAGCGCTGATTTCGAGCATGTATCAGGAGCCCTGAACCCCTAGATTGGGTATACGGGGATGTGCCGCTGGGAAGGGTGAATGAATTTTACTTCAATGGGAAATCAGTGTTATAGTGCACTGGTTCATAAAGTTATGAACCAGAGCACCATAACACTGATTGCCTATTGACAAAAAAATCATTTGGATGGGAATATCTCAGCCAATACTTAATATTTTCAATTGATTTTCGGTATTTGGACATTATTTTTGACGCTCTTTCGGAAAATGAAGTTCAAATTTGAAAATTCTAAAAAAAAGATGTTTATGACGTCATAGTCAGCTGACCAAATGAGACACAAATTGTTTGTTTTGACTAGCGAGGATACTAATTATACGACATAACGAGTCATTTGTACATTTTGTCCTCGGTCATAAAGCTATATATAAAAGCGATAAAAGCCATACAAGTGCTGACACCCGCTCACTTTTTCAAATTAATTTAAATATGGCAAAAACTTGATTAGGCATGCGATGTTTTTTAATGATATTCACACGCCCTAATGCTCATTAGTAAAATATATAACGCGCGTCTCCCCATTCGGGTCTGCTTTGCGCACAATGCGCGCAACAATACAGGGTCTTCACTATGCTTTTGACCGCTCACTTAGTGTTGGTATCCGCTCACCTGCATTTTGCGTTTTTTCAATTAAGAACATTGCCGTTTTTAATGGCAAGTGTCTATCTAATTTCTTTTTTTTTTCTGTGAGCATTATTCTCTCATCTTTATTTCCATTATGTGACAAAATTTAAATGAGTAATTGTATTTTTCATGTGGTTATTTGCTCTTAGTGCCGTCGTTTGACTTTGTAAACGAGTTTGTTTCTTACTTAAACGTACACACGCACGTACGGCGCACGTGCACACAGACCCACGGATTCACAAACATAACTATTTGCATACACACACACACACGCACACGCACACACAAACACATACAATACACAAATTAGAATAAATGAATACAGTAGATTATATTTTTTAAATGTTGATTCCAAATCATTAGATTTATTTATAATCTTCAAGTTTTTCAGTTGCAGGAAAATATTTATAGGGTGAACAAATTAATGAATTTTCAAGAAATACAAAACATTCGTTTTTTTAAAAGAATCATTTTTTTTAAAAATAATAACATCTTTATCGGGCATTGACCATTATACGTACTTAGTAAATCCAATAAAGTCCACAATAGAAAAAACATTTAGTGTGTAATACCTTCAATGCTTATACAAAATTATTCAAGTAATTACGATTATCTAGTCTAGAATCTAAATAATCTATCATTTCGTTAGCGATTATATAATTTTAAAAAATGTCATGTTACAGTAGGTAAATAAATAATTTTAAACCAAATGCGACCTTGCCCTTAAGAAAACAACCAACAACAAGATAACCAAAATAAACAATCAACCATGCGAACTAGAGTGAACACAACTTAAACATTAAGAAAAAAATACAATTAGTCAACTAAATTCTACGATATTCTGGAATCACAAATCATATAAAAAAAAAATCAAGAATGTAACATCACAATAAAGCTACGAACAATATCAATTCCGATGACGGCATGGTATCCACATTGCTGATTAAAAAGTAAGTATGGCAGGTAATAAGTGCATGTGTAGCATCTAAATTGTGTATTATTATTATTAAATAACAATTGAAAGGCAATCCTACATATTATAATCTATATGATCGCATAAATTATCCGTAGATTCGTTTAAGACAAGTCAAATTAAATGAGCATGATGAGTAAACTTACAATAATGGTCAATCCAATGGCCTCATATAATAATATCAGACGTTCTGCTAATAATACATAGACATAGCCTATACGAATATAGATACAAACTTAACCTCATATCATTTACATTTATCATAAATACATTTTCCAATCTCTACATAAAGCTTCAAGTTCGATACTGGTAAATCAACAAAATATATACATTGAAAAATGTGCGATGTCTTTAATTTACCTCGTGTCCTAAAATATAAAAAGTTCAAGGAATGTAATTATATTTGTAAATCGTAATCTCAGTTAAACATGTTGATTCAGGATGAATAAGAAATTGTTTGAGATGTTTATTTTTGCTTCAGTTCCAGTTTAATTTTATGTTCGTACCCGAATTTCAAAGGTTCACATGTGAATATACAAATGTATTTGGCAATTTCATCTGTTAATAGCCTACTTGTCAATCCGACATTAAAACACGTATCATGCACGATGCCATCCTTTTCCTAACTATACAAGTATAACGTGGAGAAGGTGGTATACCGATAATTAGGCCTAACCAAAATAGAATATGTTGCTTTTATCTGAAATGTTGCATTCCAGGTTTAATATCGGGAATACATTATAGATCAATGACAATTCGTTTATTGAGTGCCATGTTTGCCAGAAATGTGATGGAGGGAGTGGATTCAATGAAGCCAATGGGGGCAGAAATCGCAAGCGATCCATGTAGTCCGTGGGCCAGAGGGGTCTACCTGTGACCCCACCTATGATCCTCCGACTTGGGTGTCATTTTGTCCATTGATATGTCTAATGTTAGAAACAAAATGTTAACAAGAAAAAAACTCATATACACTATGTTTTTTTACTACTTTTTTGGAGGTATGTAAAAATAGCACTTTTTCATTTTTTGCTGTATTTCTTAGGGTTGGTGAAAATTGAGATTGCGTTAAGTGCTCTCATTTGATAATGGCTAAATCTTTATCAACAAAATTTTGCTGATACATATTTTTATATATGCCTAAGGCACAGGAAAAGTTTCATGGTCAAAGTTGATTGGCTTCATATAATTATGACGTCATCAAATTTGCATATGAAAAATCATGGGAATTTCCGTAAACAAAACGGTCAAAAAAACAATGTTCATTAGTATAGTTTTTTTTTTCACCATGAGAATGATGAAAATGAGCTTAAACTTATTATGTCTATTTCTGAAAGTATATTTAAATCAGAAATGCTATTATCCTTTGAATATAATATATAAAAAATGACATTTTTTATTACGTAATCACCATGCGTCATATGCAATTGTAAGGCATATATGATGGCCATTTTCTGTAGGGCACAAATCGGTACATATTGCTCCCTCTTTAATTTCTTTATTTTAGAACCAATGACTCTCATATTTGGCACATATGTAGAACTAGTAGGGCTCTTCTGTTTGCAATAAGTAGAATTTCAAAAGGTCATCATATGAGGGCGCTATTTACTAAAATTTGATAAAAACATACAAAATCCTTTAAATTCCGATAAAAATGTGTTTTTTTTCTTTATCTGCCTGATTTGTATAGACAACTTGACATTTTGTTTGCATTATTATGCAACTTTACTTTTCCTAGAATGAAATTAAAGACTGTTATGTTGTATCTTATATCTTTTAGCGTATATATAAGGCATTACTCCCTCTAGATTGTATACCCTAAAAGTGCAACAGGGAATACAGTGCGCTACACACAATTAACTATTTCGATTATTTATTCAATCCTAACCTGAATCTAGTCCTGAGTGAGATTTTCGATAGCATGTTTATTACGATATGAAATTAAGGCAAAATGTGTGGGGACGTCTTGCCAGAAACTTTTTTTTATTTTTTTTATTTTGTATTATTATCTTTGGCATCACTTTTTTTTCAGAGAAGAGAACAAATACGTCTCGTTGACAAGTTCATTATTTGATCCCTCCTAAATTATGAGTTTTTGTCTCTAACTGATGGTTCTGTGTTGACAAATGGATTTTGCTTCATCAGTATTCAAGTCCATACTTACGAGGACGATTATAATATATTGTTTAATTTTTACGGGCTAATTAAGGCAAAAACTGTCTGAATGTGACCTTCAAAGTGAATTAATAAAATACATTGCGATATGATGTTTTTACGTACCATTTGTTCAGGCCTGTTAATCTAGCACTGGATAAGTTGTTTCTGTCTGAATATATTTACGAATAAAAACATAACAAACACAAAATACATCTAGTCAGATTTTAAAAGAAAATTGTTAACTCTATTACTTGTTTGCTTGGACCACCATTTTGGTCAGAAAAGGGAACAGCATACTACGTCTCATTAACAAGGATAAACATTATTTTCTTAAAATAAAAAAAAAAAGTTCACATTTGATAATACGGGAACTTCATGTTTATAAGTTTGGGGTTACCAGAGAAACAGAGAGTTTACAAAACTTATAGGCACAGGAGCAGTCTGTGTGTACAGAATTGTTTTGTATCTTCTGCAGCTCTTTTTCTTTAATAAAGATGAAGCATACTATTCATATTCATCAAGCAGGATTTTACATCAATGTTTATTTAGAGCAATTAAGTGGAGACATTCCATTAGTCATTGACACATGTGAATGGTAAAGATAAAGTTGTAGCCGTTCAATATAATTTGGTCTTCCTCAGAACCCTATATTTGGAAGGATCACGGCCTGAAAAGCCACTATGGCAACATTGTTGATATCGATTCGCTGTTTTATCCACTGTGTACACTTTTAAGCTTAAATAACAACGAAGGAATGAACGACACATATCTGTCGAACTCTTTCCTTTTAAATGTATTTTCTTTAGGAGATATCCATGGCATAAATATGCTACAAAGATCAATGTGGCCATGTCGATAACAAACGGTAAGAAACCCTGGTCAACCATCATCATCAATGACCCGAAGGGGGAGGGGGGGGGGGGGGGGGGGGGGTACTCATGTATATTTGCAATACAGGTATGTGTCGCTTCAAAGACCCCTGTTTTTACAGCCGATCCGGCCGCTCCTAAGGTTCCCATTTTCATTTTGAAAAAGCCAATCGCCGCTCCTATAAGTCTCATTTTCATCAACACAATACAGGGCCGCTTTCTTTTCAGAGCTCTGCCTCGATAATAGTTGGCGATAGACAAGTGTTGGAGATAAGTCTACCTTTTCTACGTGGTAGGTAGCCTATCAGTAGGCATCGTGCTGTCTGGCAGGTTCTACCGGCAGTGTACTAACCGCGATATGCCGAATTTGAGCGCGCAGCGCGAAGCCTATCGTCAGTCATGAACGTGAAAAGTTTTATTTTCTTTTATTTACATAGAAAATCTTCGTAGAAAAGCTACGAAGCCCATATTCATATGCCACAGACCAGGTTGATCAGCTGTTTGTTAGTGTTAGTCTTCGTTTGGAAGCTGCCTTGTAAAACCAAACGCGCAACCTTGCACAATACACTGTTAGTGGCATAGAGTAGTGGTTGTTATAGGGTCTCCGCTTCAGATTAGCGTAGGCTGTATGCACTGAACACCGCTCTGCAGTGCTCACGCGGACGCGTCCATTATTTATAGGGTACGTCATTACAGAATATGTTGTTTTCTTTTAAAATAAAGAGTTGAGATTTGATATGGATGCAAACAGGTATTTTTATGCTTTAGTTTTTATTGTAATGTATCTCATATTTTATCATTATGAAAGTTATGATAACATTAATGTCTGATACTAAATAAACCCCTTAATACACGGTGGAACACGCCACCGATTAGGCATACGGTATCCACATCTAGCGATCTGATTGGTTGATGATTTCTCTCATGAATTTGCTCATTAATAAATTACTCCGAATCGAGTGATTAAAGGCTATATATGGAGCCAGTTTAATAGTATCTAGCTCTCTCACAGCTAGCTTGCTCGCGATCGCATATAGAATCTCCAACCCATATAGAGCCTTGACTAAAGGCTACGTGGTAGGATATCTCCCGTACCGTGAAGGCATTATCTGCTGCAGATTGATAAACTGTTTGCTTTCAAAGGAGATTATCGGTTGTTTGTGTTTATTACCCCCACCTTTAATAGCAGATTGGAGCTTGTTTCATTCATCATTTCGTATCACCATACAACTTTCTGCCAATGTCGGGCAAATCTGAACGCTACGTCGTTGGCCTCTGTCGGATCTTTGATTGTGCACATTCCATGTACCATATCACAACTAAGCAGGTGGTCAATGATCTGAGGGGCTTGACCGCACTCGCATTCTGATGCACCTTCGATGTATCCCCAGTTCATGTTGGCTTGCATCTTCCCACGCCTGCCAAAGCCTATTCCGGCTACGCAAAGTCACCCAGGGGTGCATGGTTGAATCATGTGGACAGTTTCTCTGATGGCACCATAGGCGTAGGCTACTGATATGTCCTAGAGCTCAGCCTCTCTTCCCAGAGTTTGAACCTTATTGAAGACACGCTGTAATCCAGGGGTTCAACAGATCATGAAAGGAAGCTTTTCCGTGACTTAAAGCGCCGAGGATGCTGTGGGTAGACATGGAGTGGGTGTCCTTCACCTCTGTTTGTCTCAGTCGTTCCTCCTGGCTAGCAGCAGCCCTCCTTATTACAGCTGGGATGCGATGCCAGAGATTAGGTATACGTTATCAGTTCTCGTTCGTCTCATACATCATGATATAACGGCAACTTTTGTTCTTCTTGGCATGTGCTGAGCTTTCCCTCACCCGTGCAGACATATTCTGCAACATAGTAACAGAGAGTCAGAGCTGATTGTTATTTGGTTTGCACCCCAATTGGATGTGTTCAGTTTGTCAAGAAAGGCATTCGTGGAGCTGACCTTCCTTTGAGCTGGGTAATACAGGCCTTGTACTCTTGAAAGATCTATCTAAGGTCACCCCTATGTAGACAGGACTATCACAGTGTCCCCGTCTAGTTCCATTCCAAGTGATCTTCCGTTTCTGGTTTGCATGCATGTTCTTCAGATGAAAGGCGCATATCTGAGATTTAATTGAATTGAATTAGCCTTCAGATGGTTCTATTTGTAGTACAAGGAGAGGTTGGTAAATCCCTCACACAAGGTGGATTCTGCCTTAGGGAAGTCATCACTGTCATGTATGGGCCGTTTAACGAGCACGAACTCGTGCACGTTTTTTCCGATCATGTGTGTAACTGACTGTGGGTGGTGATGGTACACAGGTCGTCTACTCCTGGTCTCAGAGTAGATATAGGTTGATCGTTAACATAGATGTTGACATGGGCGGCGCGTAGATACTTCCGTATCACCCCCCCCCCCCCCCTGATGAATAGGTATCAATGACAGATCTACGCCCATGGATGTTGAACAGAGTTTGGCCAGAATGCTTCCTGCGCCAACGACACTTCTTTCCAGACAGCTCGACGAAGAAGCGTCTGTTTTCAACCAGGGTCTTCACTATGTTGGTCAAGTGCATGTTGTTCACATTCAGTATTTTGTGTAGATTATGTGCACAGTAGCATAAGCTGCACGAGAGGTCTACAAATACAACTCCAGTTAAGACATTTACTGGAAAACATCTTCTATATGTTGGGTAAGGTTAAGCAGCTGTCTTGTGCAATACTTCCTAGGCTGGAATCATGCCTGCTCCTTCATCAGAGATGGTTATACAACTGCACTTAGGTGGGTGCCTGGGTGGGTCAGAATTAGTCGCTCGAACAGCTTAAAGGTGTGGGAAAGTGAGACTGGTCTGTAACGCTTTGTTGCTGATGGGTCTTTTTTTGAGCTTGCATGGCATGTTCTGATGGATGTCGTTCCACGACAGGGAAAGTGTCCTCCCAACAGTTGTCCACACATGTAAATTGTTCAGGATTGTAGTGAGTGTGATCTTAATGTCAGAGATTACTTTTTTTTGTTGTGCTCTTGACAACAAATCACAGGTTTTCAGCATAAATTAAAAATGCTTCAGCAGTTTGGTTAAGTGAAATCAATTGTAATCTCATTTACATGTTTAGGATGAGTCAGTGGCTTACAGTTCCATATGCATACATGTAGACAGCAGTTGGTTTTAAGCCATCTTCTATGGACTGTGGCAAATTAATTACTTAGCTCGTGATTTAGCATTGGTCAGGAGCCAGCCTGCCCAAGATTGGGGTGCTCTTTTGTGATTGCATGGTGCTGGTTTAGGATCAAGCGCTTCAAAAGCTTAAAAATGTGGCACAGAAGGCAGATGCTAAATTATTTTATCATTCTTTATGATAATTTCCTGGCATAAAGATAGTGATACTTTGGCATTATATCTGATCACTACAGTAAATGAGACAGACGGTGTAATGCTTAAGTTCCATGATAAAATTCGAGGTATACACTATTTGTCACCCGTATTTGCTTATACCATTTATTTAAAGTAAAGAAAAACAAACAGCATGAAATATGGAATCTAACTGACATGAGCTATTGCCACAACCATTCTTTCACAGGCCTTCATGCTATAACAGATCATTTGTGAGGTGTCAGTGATTAACTGAATGTATTTAGTATCCCGTGTAAATGTATTATGAATATTGAGACATAGTACATAGTAAAAAATAAGTGCGCAAATGTTGCAAAAGGAGTTAACAATTCTACACACACAGACATTCCCCTGCATGTGCCTCTATACATTCCAGACAACTTTTCATGATCTAAAACATTTTTCAATGTGGACGTTAACTTTAATTTGCATTCAATTCATTCGTCACTTTCTGTCACCATGGCAAGACGTCACAATTCTGTTAATATGATCGGCGAAGAGCGGCGATGTGGCACAAAAGAATGTTTTCATTCGTCTAGACGATTCCCAAATATTGTATAAGAAGCTCATTAAAATTCAGACCTTGCTCATTATAAATCTGATCTTTTGTCTGTGATTGTATTGTATCGTTAAATCGTTAAATACTTATCTTTTGTTAAAAAAACGCACTTTTCTTATCCCTTCAAAAGCCGAGTTATGTCATTGTTATAGTTCTAATTCGCCCCGACGATACAAGACGCACTAATCCATCCCCCGTGAAGCCAATATTGTGCATTGTGATGAGGTTGATTCGTCGCGACGATGTCCACCCTCTTTTGTTTGAAAATGCACTTAATCCGTCCCCTGTGAAGCCAATCTAGTTTATTGTGATAATGTGAATTCGTCCGGACGATACTTGCACTTTTTTGTTAGAGGACACACTAATCTATTCCTGCTGAAGCCAAAAAGTTCATTGTGATAATGTTGACTCATCGGGACGATGCCCACCAACTTTAAAAGTCTTTCTCTTTAAAGCCCATCTATAGTTTTCATTGCGATGCTCTATTTGTTAGAACGATTCTTATCCTCTATAAAAAGCAATTTGCATTTTATCGCTTTTACGTGAAAGCATGAGATCTTGATTGTTATTTTAGTGATTTTAACATTTGAATACTCCGATTGGGTTGTTAAACTGCACATACGGCCGTTATTCCGATTCTCCGAGAAAAATCTGAAGAATCATTCGGGCGAAAATGGAAACGGGTTCGTTGAAAAGAAAAAAATAATTGAATGTAGTTCGTTCATCCGAAATTGAAATAGGATTTGTTAATCAAAACATCAAATAACCTTAAAGATATTTTGGAGTAACATACGTTATTTCTTGATCGGATTTACTAACCCTCCGGAATTACGAGACCTTAGATTAATGGGAAAATACTGGGATAAACGAACCCTATTTAATTGTCAGATTAACCAGCACCCAACTGTACATGTGGGTATGTGTGTCTGTTTTCGGTTTATTGCGTGTATGTGTGTTTGTTTATGTTTGACTGTATGTGTGTGTGTGTGTGTGTGTGTGTGTGTGGGTGTTTGTCATTTTTGTGCGGGAGGAAACATTACTATATTATGAGGCAGATATTGCACATATGACGTTCATGACGAAAGACGGAACGTGTGGTATATTATTATTATTTTCATTAGTAGTATTATTATTATCGTTA